>WNWK01009730.1:24660-35785 GCA_009830355.1 Cherax destructor
CTGCTCATTTATCTATCAAAATTCATCTAATATGACATAATAAACAATATAAATAACATAAAAATCTGATATACACCCTAGAATGAATAAAATATGTATGTCATTACGTATGTGGTCAAGGGCATTCTCGCTACAGCTATGAAAACGTATTCCCATTGTTTCCTCCTTCAGACGTGTTAGTATTAGAGAAAACGGAGTTTGTAATGCTAACTGAATTAGATTACTTCTTACATAAGAAAACCATAATGTACAAATGAACTGGTGTACGTACACCATTTACATACCTTGCAGAAGATAGGCAAAGCGGCTTATGATGTCAGTTCATTTCGTTTTGTCCTTTTTCTATCGCTTAATTGCTACTTTTGTGCTTTGAAGTCATTATTAAGCAAAATTTAGGGTTATTTTTGGGCCACAGGTTGCAAGCAATATGCATAGTCTACTAACTCATGTGTATAGTTGGATTTCAGAAGGTTTTAGAGAACTGGAATGGTGTTTAACCTAAAGAAAAGCAAATATATCCCTTGAACTAGTCTTTTAGCTAAAAATTAAATTAAATAATTTATCATTATTATAGTTGTTCTGGTGTAGTTATAAGTAACATTTGTGCAAAATCCCCAACAGTGATAAGCATACTTACACACTTGTGCCCCAATAGAGTAGCATGAATTTGGGCAAAACACCCATGATGTGCTGCCACTGCCAGGCTCGTGGGAGTAGCAAAACCAGGCAGCAGCTGTGAAGAAAGTAAATAACTTAAATGCTTATAGTTACACCTGCATATGGGAGAACAAGTGCCATGCTTCCTATGGGCTTCTCAAATTTACAGTATAATTTTTTTTTAAAAAGAATTTTGATTACAGTGGACCCTTGGTTTTAGTACAGCTCCCAACTCGAACAATTATGTAAGTGTATTTTTGTAAGTGTTTTTGTAAGTGTATTTTTGGGGGGTCTGAAACGACTAATCTAATTTACATTCATCCTTATGGGAACAAATTCATTCGGTAACAGCACTCGAACAGCATTCTGGAAAGAATTATCGATGAAAACCGAGGGTCCACTGTAGTATTTATAATTTTTATTATTCACTATTAAGTTTAAGAACTCTAGGAAACTTGAAGCAATGAGCCTAACATTATAACACAAGTGAAGGAAGAATTTATATTAATACATTATACTTTCCAAACCTGACCAAATGTAAAACTTTGTATTATTATGAAAATTTTTAAATTCAGGCAGAAAAAATCTGTAACTTGTAGTTTGCATCAATGAATAGTGTTTGCAAAGCCTGTCACCAAATATCTGATGATGATCCAGTGGCTCAGTTGGCAATGCACTTGCCTCACATACTGAGTGTCTATAGTTTAATCCCCAGCATGGTGGAAATGTTAGGCATACAGTAATAACTTGCATAGTACAGTTTTGAAAAGTATGGGTTTTGATATAAAATGGTTTATAAATTTAATCAATTAAATAATATAAATTTTATTTAACTGTAGTACGAACCAATATTGGCCTGCTGCTATGTACTGGACTAGTGCAATGTAAACATCAGTATTGCTCCAGACTCCGAGCAGTGTTGTGTAGTCTTATGCAGTACATATGCATGCAAAATTTTCTAATATATAAACCAAATACAGTGGTACCCCGACTTACGATATTAATCCGTCAGAGAGGGCATATTTTAAAGCGAAACAATCGTTAAACGAATCAATTTTCCCCATAAGAAATAATGGAAATAAATTTAATCCGTCCAAGACTTCCAAAAGTAGTTAAATAAATATTTTTTAGAACTTTTGGACATTAAATAATAAATAATTGAATAAAGAATACATAAATACACATGCAAATATTGTACAATAACATGTCACTTACATTTATTGAAGAGTTGTTGATGTGTGGAGGATGGGAGGAGGAGAAGGTGGAGTAGTATGCTAGTGTTTGGAAGGGAATCCCTTCCATTAACACTGCAGGTGGTAAGTTCTTTTCTGGGGTTACTTCCCTTTTCTTTGAATGCCACTAGGACCAGCTTGAGAGTCACTAGACCTCTTTCTAACAACAAATTTGTCCAGGAGCTCTGTGTCTGGCGATTCTTTAACACATCCCTGAAATGACACACCACTGTGTCATTGTACAGGTTGCCAGCACGGCCTGCAACAGCATGGTTAGGGTGATATTCATCCATAAATGCTTGCACCTTGCTCCACATTCCACAAATGTCCTTAATCCTTGAAGAAGGCACATTCTTCCATTTTTGTTCCACCTCCACCTCCTCCTTTGAACCATTGTCCTGACCTCTGCTCTCTTGTTCCAGTTGCTGTTGAAGCTCTTGCAGATCTTCAGTGGTTAGCTCTTCCTTGTGCTCCTCCACCAACTGTTCCACATCCTCACCACTCACCTCTAACCCCAAAGACTTGCCCAATTCCACAATTTCTTCCAAAACAGGCTCAGGCTCAGGCTCAGGGTTCTGAGGCTCAGCCCCAAAACCTTCAAAATCCCTCTCTAGGACACAGTCTGGCCACAATTTTCTCCAGGCAGAGTTCAAAGTCCTGGTAGTCACTCCCTCCCAAGCCTTACCTATAAGGTGTACACAATGCAGCATATGGAAATGTTTTTCCAAAATTCTCTTAGGGTTATGTTTATGTCTGTGGTCACATCAAAGCACTTTTGAAACATTGCTTTGGTATAGAGTTTTTAAAGTTGGAAATGACCTGCTGGTCCATGGGCTGGAGGAGAGGAGTGGTATTAGGGGCAAGAACTTCACTTTGATGAATTTAAACTCCTCCACAATTTTCTCTACCAAGTTTGGAGGATGACAAGGAGCATTGTCCATTATCAGGAGGCACTTAAGTGGCAAATTATTGTCCAATAGATATTTCTTCACACTGGGGCCAAACACTTCATTGAACCAATCTAAGAAAATGTCCTTTGTGACCCAAGCCTTTTTGTTAGACTTCCACATCACACACAAGTTAGACTTGCTGACACCGCATCTGCCAAACACTCGGGGATTTTCAAAAAGATACACCAGTAAAGGCTTCACTTTGCAATCACCACTGGCATTGGCACACAGCATCAAAGTTAGCCTGTCTTTCATAGGCTTATGTCCTGGCTGTGCCTTTTCCTCCTGAGTAATGTAGGTCCTGTTGGGCATTTTCTTCCAAAACAGGCCTGTTTCATCACAATTAAACACTTGTTGGGGAGGAATTGTTCAGCCTCTAGGTACTCCTGGAATTCAGGAACATATTTTTCAGCCGCACTTTTGTCACAACTGGCTCCCTCGCCATGCCTCACAACACTATGTATGCCACTTCGATTCTTAAATTTGTAAAACCAGCCTCTGCTGGCTTTAAATTCGCTCACTTCACTCGTTGCAGGCATTTTCTTAAGGAGATCATCATGCAACTGCCTTGCTTTTTCACATATTATTCCCTCCGAAACAGTATCTCCTGCTAACTGTTTCTCGTTGATCCACACCAACAACAACCTTTCCACATTTTCCAGCACTTGTGGTCTGTGTTTTGTGATCACAGATGCACCTTTTGCAACAACAGCTTCCTTGATTTTACTTGAATATTTCTTATCCACAATGGTAGCGATGGTAGAATAGGGTTTACCATACAGCCTGGCCAGCTCACTGATACGCACTCCACTTTCATATTTTTCTATTATCTCCTTCTTCACTTCTATCGTACATATATTTCTGTTCCTCTTTGCCACAGGCTTAGCACTAGGATCTTTCCTTGGACCCATGGTAGCTTATTTAGCAGTTGCAAGCACTAAAAACAGTGGAATAATGACAATATACTGGTATGAATGCGTGGGTGTGGGTGGGTGGTCGCTCTCGCTTGTAAACAATAGCACTGACGCTCCCTGGAGTGCGCGCTCAGCTGGGCGCCAAGCGGACAGGTCCGGTACGAATGTCGGTAAACGAAGCAAACATCGTAAGTCACAAACAAATTTCTTACGTTATAAATATCGGTTATCGAAAATAACGTAAGATGATAACATCGTAAGTCGGGGTTCCACTGTATGAGGAAGTGCAACAATGCTGAGCATTCTAGTAAATGTAAATGGTCAGCATTTGATGAAAAACTAAAAATTATAAAACATGAAGATGGTGTATCGTATGCTAAAATAGAATGTGACAAGGAAATGAACAAAGCATTGGTACGTGCACATATAAGGAATAAAGATAAAATAAAAAGTCATGGAATGGCTACAGCATCTTATATGTCAAAAGTGACTGTTAAAATTCGTAGTTCTATGATGGATAATATAGAATGTATTTTAACCCCTTAACTGTCCAAACGCGGATCTACATTCTTACTGCTAGCGTTTCAAATGTAGATTAACATTTTATTTTTTCCTGCCTCTAAATTTAACATGATAGGCCAAAAACACTAGTTTTTTTTTTTTAAATATTCAGAGTGCTAGCAGTGGAAAAGTAGATCAACGTTTGGACAGAAAATGCTATTTTAGTGCTAGGAATGTCTGCATTGTTTATTCTGGACCCTATTTTGAAATTGGCATCTTTTGAAATTTATGTGAAATTAGCCAAATTACCAATTTCTGACCACTTTATTGGGTAGATGAAATAGGTCAATGGGTGGTTTCTTGTGCTCAGTTGACAGAATAGAAGAAATACTAGTGAAATAGCTATGAATTTGGTAGACTGGAACAATGGAATGGGCTAAAAATAGGGAGTAAAGTGGGTGAAATCGCTGATGCATAAATATCGCCGTTGGATTAAATGTATACTAACCTAATCACTCTGAGATCTGGCAAAATCACTAATCCGGCACCCTACAGGTCCCGATGATGCCGGATTAGTAATGGCCAACCTGTACTGTATTTTTTTATATAGTACTATATCAAAACTAATTCTTCTCTACTGAACTGTTATTGCCTTATTAATCTCAAGTTAATCTTAAGTTTGCCTGAAATGTTCTGCATATAAAGGGGCTTTTGGCATGTACACCGAATTTTAATATTCCATTGTACAAACATGTATCATGCTAAAATAAAATTGTTATTTTCATTTTTAACAAAAATAAACTAGAATTTCTTCAAGTAATTTTTTAGGGGGGAAATGCTTTGCATATCAAGGGCTTTCTATAAAGCAGTAAAATATGTCAGTCACAGTTATTGTATAATATACTGTATTCTACATTACTGAAATAAAGTTTGTTTTATACTACATTACATAAGTTCTGATTTCAGGAACATAAGTGCCATGTTATGTGAACTCTGCCTGTACACACAAATTTGGAGAAAAGACCACTGCCTGAATCCATGGCTTGAGCTGTGAATGGTGTCAAGGGTTCTACCCCTGGAGTTCAAAGTGAATAATCCTTCAGGAAGAGTTAGATCAGTTATTAATACAGCCATAAATAATTGAAACTGTTCATTAGAGGATACACAAGATATATTAAGAGAGAGGGATGGGTGAGTGTGAGGGAGGAATAGGGAGAAGCATAAATCAGATCTCAATTGTAAAACAGGATGTTGATGTAGTGTAGTGTTACCAAACACTCAAGTTACCAAACAAACTGAAAATAAATATTAATGCTCTCAATGGAAAGAAGAAAATCTATGATTAGGTAAGTTCATGAAAAGGTAAGGAGACTGAACAGGAAAAAATATTTTTTAAGCAAACAATTGGGAAAAGAAGTCACAATCCTTAATTATGCAAAATAGTGGGAAACAATTGTAAATTATTTTAAATAATTCCCCAAAATAAAATTTTAGAGAGTAACACATTTTCTCAAACTTACCAACATTAAAGGTCCATAGTAGTAAGATAATACGTGCGATAGCCCTCATCTTGCCCCTGAAATGTGATGTAAATTAATAAGGTTTTAGATGACGGCACATTTCTCACTCAAAAAGTGAATAAAATACTGTAAGTGAATTTTTTTATGATAGACGCAAACCTATCTGACATTATCCTGATGCCAAATGACTCCGAAGAGGTGATAAATGACATGCCCATGCACTCCGCCCCAGGCCCAGACTCAAGGAACTCAGTGTTCATCAAGAACTGCTTTTTAACATCCTATGGAGAGGGAGCATGGACACTGGGGTTACTAAAAGCAACAGACATAGCCCAACTCTACAAAGGGGGCAGTAAAGCATTGGCAAAGAACTACAGACTAATAGCGCTAATATACCATATCATAAAAAATTTTGAAAGGGTTCTAAGAAGCAAGATTGTCACTCATCTAGATACCCATCAATTACACAACCCAGGGCAGCATGGGTTTAGAGCAGGTCGCTCCTGTCTGTCCCAACTACTGGACCACTAAGACAAGGTCCTGGATGCTCTAGAAGACAAACAGAATGCAGATGTTATATACACAGACTTTGCAAAAGCCTTTGACAAGTGTGACCATTGTGTAATAGCACACAAAATACGTGATAACGGAATAAAAGGAAAAGTTGGCAGATGGATCTATAATTTCCTAACAAATAGAACACAAAGAGTAGTAGTCAACAGAGTAAAGTCTGAGGTGGCTACGGTGAAAAGCTCTGTTCCACAAGGCACAGTACTCTCTCCCATCTTGTTCCTCATCCTCATATCGGACATAGACAGGGATATAAACCACAGTGCCATGTCTTCCTCTGCAGATGACACCCGAATTTGCATGACATTGTCCACCATTAAAGACACTGCAAGACTCCAAGCAGACATCAACTAAATCTTTATATGGGCTGCAGAAAACAATATGAAGTTCAATGATAAGAAATTTCAATTACTCAGATATGGAAAACGTGAGGAAATTAAAATTTCATCGGAGTATAAAACAAATTCCAACCACACAATAGAGCGAAAAACTAATGTCAAAGACCTGGGAGTGATCATGTCAGAGGATCTCACCTTCAAGGACCATAACATTGTAGCAATCGCATCTGCTAGAAAAAATGACAGGATGGATAATGAGAACCTACAAAACCAGGGATGCCAAGCCCATGATGACACTTTTCAGGTCGCTTGTTCTATCTAGGCTGGAATATTGCTGCACACTAACTGCACCTTTCAAGGCAGGTGAAATTGCTGAACCAGAAAATGTGCAGAGAACCTTCACAGCACGCATAACTGCGATAAACCACCTCAGTTACTGGGAACGCTTGAAATTCCTAAACCTGTACTCCCTAGAATGCAGGCAGGAGAGATACATTATTATATACACTTGGAAAATCCTGGAGGGATTAGTACCAAACTTGCACACGAGTCAATCCCTACAAAAGCAAAAGACTCGGCAGACGATGCAACATCCCCCCAATGAAAGGCAGGGGTGCCACTAGCACGTTGAGAGACAACACAATAAGTGTCAGGGGCCGAAGACTGTTCAGCTGCCTCCCAGCATACATAAGGGGGATTACCAATAGACCCCTGGCTGTCTTCAAGCAGGCACTGGACAGGCACCTAAAGTCACTACCTGACCAACCAGGCTGTGGTTCATACGTCAGACTGCGTGCGGCCAGCAGTAACAGCCTGGTTGATCAGGCCCTGATCCACCATGAGGAATGGTCACAGACCGGGCCACAGGGGCATTGACAACCGGAACTCTCTCCAGGTAAACTCCAGGTTACTCAGCAGACAAATTAACAATATTACACTTAGCCGGAAAATTACCCCAGTATACTCATCAGGCAAATGAATTACAGCATACTCAGCAAGTTAACCAACAGAAAATTATGTTTTAACAAGTGTAAAACGAAAGTCATACTCGAGTTGTCTTGATAAGTTATCTACAAGAAAACACATGTGAGAGGCAGCAACACGAGAAGAAAACACATGAGAGGCATCAACACAAGAAAACACATGAGAGGGAGCAACACAAGAAATCACATGTGAGGCACCAACACGAGAAGAAAACACGTGAGAGGCAGCAACACGAAAAGAAAACACATGTGAGAGGCAGCAACACGAGAAGAAAACATGTGAGAGGCAGCAACACGAGAAGAAAACACATGTGAGAGGCAGCAACACGAGAAGAAAACACATGTGAAGCGCAGCAACACGAGAAGAAAACACATGTGAGGCACCAACACGAGACGAAAACACATGAGAAGCAGCAACACAAGAAGAAAACACATGAGAGGCAGCAACACGAGAAGAAAACACATGAGAGGCAGCAACACGAGAAGAAAACACATGTGAGAGGCAGCAACACAAGAAAACACATGTGAGAGGCATTTTTTGACGATTCATTGTATTTTCAAGGATTTTCTGAAATTTTTTTTTTTTTTTAGATAAAATATACCTATGAGTAAGCTTCCTCAAAAAAGAAAATAATAAAATTTCGCTTACTTTTCTCATAAATTTCAATTGCAGTAGAAATTCTATTTAAAAGTGTGAAAATCTAGAAGAAAACACATGTGAGGCGCAGCAACACGAAGGAAACACATGTGAGGTGCAGCAACACGAGAAGAAAACACATGTGAGGCGCAGCAACACGAGAAGAAAACACATGTGAGAGGCAGCAACACGAGAAGAAAACACATGAGAGGCAGCAACACGAGAAGAAAACACATGTGAGGCAGCAACACGAGAAGAAAACACATGTGAGAGGCAGCTATACAAGAAGAAAACACATGTGAGAGGCAGCAACACAAGAAGAAAACACATGTGAGGCGCAGCAACACGAGAAGAAAACACATGTGAGGCAGCAACACGAGAACAAAACACATGTGAGGTAGCAACACAAGAAAACACATGTGAGAGGCAGCAACACGAAAGAAAACACATGTGAGAGGCAGCAACATGAGAAGAAAACACATGAGAGGCTGCAACACGAGAGAAAACACATGTGAGAGGCAGCAACACAAGAAAACACATGAGAGGTAGCAACACGAGAAGAAAACACATGTGAGGCAGCAACACGAGAAGAAAACACATGAGAAGCAGCAACACGAGAAGAAAACACATGAGAGGCAGCAACACGAGAAGAAAACACATGAGAGGCAGCAACACGAGAAGAAAACACATGTGAGAGGCAGCAACACGAGAAGAAAACACATGTGAGAGGCAGCAACACGAGAAGAAACACATGTGAGGCACAGCAACACGAAGGAAACACATGTGAGGCGCAGCAACACGAGAAGAAAACACATGAGAGGCAGCAACAAAAGAAGAAAACACATGTGAGGCAGCAACACGAGAAGAAAACACATGTGAGAGGCAGCTACACAAGAAAACACATGTGAGAGGCAGCAACACAAGAAGAAAACACATGTGAGGCGCAGCAACACGAAGAAAACACATGTGAGAGGCAGCATCACGAGAGAAAACACATGTGAGGTAGCAACACGAGAAGAAAACACATGTGAGAGGCAGCAACACGAAAGAAAACACATGTGAGAGGCAGCAACGAGAAGAAAACACATGTGAGAGGCAGCAACACGAGAAGAAAACACATGTGAGAGGCAGCAACACAAGAAGAAAACACATGAGAGGCAGCAACACGAGAAGAAAACACATGTGAGGCAGCAACACGAGAAGAAAACACACGAGAAGCAGCAACACGAGAATAAAACACACGAGAGGCAGCAACACGGAAGAAAACACATGTGAGATGCAGCAACACGAAAACACATGTGAGAGGCAGCAACACGAGAAAACACATGTGAGGCGCAACACGAGAAGAAAACACATGTGAGGCAGCAACACGAGAAGAAAACACGTGAGAGGCAGCTAAGTAAGTAAGTTTATTCAGCCTGGCTGGCTGATTTCATAGGACTGAAAAATTACCTGGGTAGGCTGAACTGGAATGACCTGACAGTGGGTCAGGTAGGTGGTGATTGCCAATATGACGTTTTCCAGAGAATAGTTCTAGCTGCTCAGACAGCTTATGTTCCTAATAGGGAAATCAGATCAAACAAAAATGATTCTAAATGGATGAACAATAGATATAAACATCACATTGGTCAAAAGAGAGGCATATATAGGCGAATCAAAAGAGGAGAGGTGCAATTAGGTAATCAATATATTCAGTTAAAGAGAGAAATAAAAAAGGGAATAAGAAAAGCAAAAAGAGACTATGAGGTTAAAGTTGCGAGAGAATCGAAGACTAACCCAAAAGGATTTTTTCAGGTATATAGAAGTAGGATTAGGGACAAGATAGGCCCACTCAAAAGTTACTCAGGTCAGCTCACCGACAGTGATAAGGAAATGTGTAGAATGTTTAACACTTACTTCCTCTCAGTTTTTACACAGGAAGATACTAGCGATATTCCAGAAATAATTAATTATGTAGAACAGGATGATAGTAAACTATGCACGATTAGGGTCACAAGTGACATGAACCTTAGACAAATAGATAAATTGAAACCTAACAAATCCCCAGGCCCTGATGAACTGTATGCAAGGGTTCTAAAGGAATGTAAAGAGGAGCTAAGCAAACCATTGGCTAATCTTTTCAACATATCACTGCAAACTGGCATGGTGCCAGATAAGTTGAAAATGGCAAATGTAATACCTATTTTCAAAGCAGGTGACAGGTCCTTAGCTTCGAACTATAGACCAATAAGCCTAACCTCCATAGTGGGAAAATTTATGGAATCAATAATTGCCGAGGCAATTCGCAGCCATCTTGAAAAACAAATTAATCAACGAATCCCAGCACGGTTTTACAAAAGGGCGTTCCTGCCTTACAAATTTAATAACTTTTTTCACTAAGGTGTTTGAGGAGGTAGATCATGGTAATGAATATGATATTGTGTATATGGACTTCAGTAAGGCTTTTGATAGAGTCCCACATCAGAGACTATTGAGGAAAATTAAAGCACACAGAATAGGAGGAGAATTTTTCCTAGATAGAGGCATGGTTGACAAATAGGCATCAGAGAG
This sequence comes from Cherax destructor, assembly GCA_009830355.1. NCBI lineage: Eukaryota > Metazoa > Arthropoda > Malacostraca > Decapoda > Parastacidae > Cherax > Cherax destructor. The sequence goes on from WNWK01009730.1 coordinate 35,513, forward strand.
TTTGCATAAATGGAGAGAAATCAGAGTGGGGAAGCGTCACGAGCGGTGTTCCACAGGGGTCGGTATTGGGCCCTTGTTGTTCACAATCTACATAAACGACATAGATGAGGGAATAAATAGCGACATAAGCAAGTTTGCCGATGACACCAAAATACAGTAGGCCGTCCAATTCATTCAAATGAGGACATTACAGCACTCCAGGAAGATTTGAATAGACTGATGCAGTGGTCGGAGAAGTGCAGATGCAGTTTAATATAGATAAATGCAAAGTTC
>WNWK01009730.1:35885-74688 GCA_009830355.1 Cherax destructor
AGACCATCATTTAGCACGAGATTATGTTACACGTTATGGGTATTGCAGGATTGAAGAATTGCAGCACATTATTATCTAACACGACGTAAAAATGATATTACACGGTTTGTGAGAGGGGGAAAAAATTTGAGCACATGGTAGCCCGCGGTGGGTTAAACCATTGAGTCAGTGGGGGTCCTACTGAGGGTGGCTATGAGCCACATCAAGTGTTTAATGCTGACGAGACAAGTGTTTTCTGGAAGAAAATGCCAACACGAACTTATATCAGTCAGCACCAGGCTTCAAGACAGCAAAGGATCGCTTCACCTTGCTCCTTTGCGGTAATGCATCAGGTGATTTCAAGTGTAAGCCCAATCTTCGTGCTTAGAGGAAAAGGGAATTTGTTTTTCCTTCACTCAAACTGTAAGTTTATTCAGATACATGGGGCCAGGAGCTGAGTCTCGACCCCTGCAACCACAATTAGGTGAGTACAGTTACATTGATTATCATACATAGCAGCATATGTATAGAACCTAGGATAACCCAAACAAGTCAGACAGAATCGAAATAAATCACTGACTTATTTGGGTTATCCTAGGTTCTACACATACTGCTATGTATGATAATCTATGTAATACTCACCAATTGTGGTTGCAGGGTCGAGACTCAGTCTGCCCCGTATTTGAATAAACTTACTTCAGTTTGCGTGAAGGAAAACAAATTCCTATTCCTCAGAGGCCGCCTTGTTATTGTTCAGCGGGGACACAACCCACCCCGACCCCACCATCCAACCATTCGTATTCCATACGCGTCAAAAGAGTCCTGTGCTACAAGCCAGCTGTTTGTGTAGAATAAAAAGAGAGTGAATTGTGTTTTAATCTTTAAATTACTATATCTTGTATCTGCCAAGCATGGGGAAGAGAAGGTATAAGCATTCAAGTCTTAGAATTAACGAAGAAAACAAAGATATTAGACAAGACATAACCCGTGGCCGTAATGAAGTGTTACTTTGTACACATAAAAAGATGTATAAACATAAGTTTGTGTGACTGACTGACTGACTTAACTGACTGACTTTCTGACTGACTGTCTTACTGACTGACTTACTTGACTGACTTACTGACTGACTTACTTGACTGACTTACTGACTGACTTACTTGACTGACTTACTGACTGACTTACTTGACTGACTTACTGACTTGACTGGACTGACTTACTGAATGACTTGATTGACTTACTGAATGACTTGACTGACTTGACTGACTTACTGAATGACTTGACTGACTTACTGAATGACTTGACTGACTTACTGAAATTCTTGACTGACTTACTGAAATTCTTGACTGACTTACTGAATGACTTGACTGACTTACTGAATGACTTGACTGACTTACTGAATGACTTGACTGACTTACTGAATGACTTGACTGACTTACTGAATGACTTGACTGACTTACTGAATGACTTGACTGACTTACTGAATGACTTGACTGACTTACTGAATGACTTACTTGACTTACTGAATGACTTGACTGACTTACTGAATGACTTGACTGACTTACTGAATGACTTGACTGACTTACTGAATGACTGACTGACTTACTGAATGACTTGACTGACGTACTGAATGACTTAAAATTAAGACACTCGGTACAACCATCGACTTCAGTTCCAGAACCTCTACTATCCACCTCAGCCCAGTAGGGCCACAGCATAACTCTCCACTCTCTTCACAATCATCCACAAACACCAGCACCCACAATTTAAGGTAAATACTATTATTTCTGTTACATTTGTAGTCTTAAGCAGTAAAAACAACATAATACATCACCCACAAGTTCTTTTAATTATCTAACACGAAATTATCTAACACGACTTTTTCAGGAACGTAACTATCGTGCTAAATGACGATCTACTGTATACGTCAATATGACGCTATCATCAACTCTACTGCTCATTTATCTATCAAAATTCATCTAATATGACATAAAAACAATATAAATAACATAAAAATCTGATATACACCCTAGAATGAATAAAATATGTATGTCATTACGTATGTGGTCAAGGGCATTCTCGCTACAGCTATGAAAACGTATTCCCATTGTTTCCTCCTTCAGACGTGTTAGTATTAGAGAAAACGGAGTTTGTAATGCTAACTGAATTAGATTACTTCTTACATAAGAAAACCATAATGTACAAATGAACTGGTGTACGTACACCATTTACATACCTTGCAGAAGATAGGCAAAGCGGCTTATGATGTCAGTTCATTTCGTTTTGTCCTTTTTCTATCGCTTAATTGCTACTTTTGTGCTTTGAAGTCATTATTAAGCAAAATTTAGGGTTATTTTTGGCCACAGGTTGCAAGCAATATGCATAGTCTACTAACTCATGTGTATAGTTGGATTTCAGAAGGTTTTAGAGAACTGGAATGGTGTTTAACCTAAAGAAAAGCAAATATATCCCTTGAACTAGTCTTTTAGCTAAAAATTAAATTAAATAATTTATCATTATTATAGTTGTTCTGGTGTAGTTATAAGTAACATTTGTGCAAAATCCCCAACAGTGATAAGCATACTTACACACTTGTGCCCCAATAGAGTAGCATGAATTTGGGCAAAACACCCATGATGTGCTGCCACTGCCAGGCTCTGGGAGTAGCAAACCAGGCAGCAGCTGTGAAGAAAGTAAATAACTTAAATGCTTATAGTTACACCTGCATATGGGAGAACAAGTGCCATGCTTCCTATGGGCTTCTCAAATTTACAGTATAATTTTTTTTTAAAAAGAATTTTGATTACAGTGGACCCTTGGTTTTAGTACAGCTCCCAACTCGAACAATTATGTAAGTGTATTTTTGTAAGTGTTTTTGTAAGTGTATTTTTGGGGGGTCTGAAACGACTAATCTAATTTACATTCATCCTTATGGGAACAAATTCATTCGGTAACAGCACTCAACAGCATTCTGGAAAGAATTATCGATGAAAACCGAGGTCCACTGTAGTATTTATAATTTTTATTATTCACTATTAAGTTTAAGAACTCTAGGAAACTTGAAGCAATGAGCCTAACATTATAACACAAGTGAAGGAAGAATTTATATTAATACATTATACTTTCCAAACCTGACCAAATGTAAAACTTTGTATTATTATGAAAATTTTTAAATTCAGGCAGAAAAAATCTGTAACTTGTAGTTTGCATCAATGAATAGTGTTTGCAAAGCCTGTACCAAATATCTGATGATGATCCAGTGGCTCAGTTGGCAATGCACTTGCCTCACATACTGAGTGTCTATAGTTTAATCCCCAGCATGGTGGAAATGTTAGGCATACAGTAATAACTTGCATAGTACAGTTTTGAAAAGTATGGGTTTTGATATAAAATGGTTTATAAATTTAATCAATTAAATAATATAAATTTTATTTAACTGTAGTACGAACCAATATTGGCCTGCTGCTATGTACTGACTAGTGCAATGTAAACATCAGTATTGCTCCAGACTCCGAGCAGTGTTGTGTAGTCTTATGCAGTACATATGCATGCAAAATTTTCTAATATATAAACCAAATACAGTGGTACCCCGACTTACGATATTAATCCGTCAGAGAGGGCATATTTTAAAGCGAAACAATCGTTAAACGAATCAATTTTCCCCATAAGAAATAATGGAAATAAATTTAACTGCCCAAGACTTCCAAAAATAGTTAAATAAATATTTTTAGAACTTTTGGACATTAAATAATAAATAATTGAATAAAGAATACATAAATACACATGCAAATATTGTACAATAACATGTCACTTACATTTATTGAAGAGTTGTTGATGTGTGGAGGATGGGGGGAGGGGAGAAGGTGGAGTAGTATGCTAGTGTTTGGGAAAGGGGGAAACCCCTTCCATTAACACTGCAGGTGGTAAGTTCTTTTCTGGGGTTACTTCCTTTTCTTTGAATGCCACTAGGACCAGCTTGAGAGTCACTAGACCTCTTTCTAACAACAAATTTGTCCAGGGAGCTCTGTGTCTGGCGATTCTTTAACACATCCTGAAATGACACACCACTGTGTCATTGTGCATGTTGCCAGCACGGCCTGCAACAGCATGGTTAGGGTGATATTCATCCATAAATGCTTGCACCTTGCTCCACATTCCACAAATGTCCTTAATCCTTGAAGAAGGCACATTCTTCCATTTTTGTTCCACCTCCACCTCCTCCTTGAACCATTGTCCTGACCTCTGCTCTCTTGTTCCAGTTGCTGCTGAAGCTCTTGCAGATCTTCAGTGGTTAGCTCTTCCTTGTGCTCCTCCACCAACTGTTCCACATCCTCACCACTCACCTCTAACCCCAAAGACTTGCCCAATTCCACAATTTCTTCCAAAACAGGCTCAGGCTCAGGCTCAGGTTCTGAGGCTCAGCCCCAAAACCTTCAAAATCCCTCTCTAGGACACAGTCTGGCCACAATTTTCTCAGGCAGAGTTCAAAGTCCTGGTAGTCACTCCTCCCAAGCCTTACCTATAAGGTGTACACAATGCAGCATATGGAAATGTTTTTTCCAAAATTCTCTTAGGGTTATGTTTATGTCTAGGGTCACATCAAGCACTTTGAAACATTGCTTTGGTATAGAGTTTTTTAAAGTTGGAAATGACCTGCTGGTCCATGGGCTGGAGGAGAGGAGTGGTATTAGGGGCAAGAACTTCACTTTGATGAATTTAAACTCCTCCACAATTTTCTCTACCAAGTTTGGAGGATGACAAGGAGCATTGTCCATTATCAGAGGCACTTAAGTGGCAAATTATTGTCCAATAGATATTTCTTCACACTGGGGCCAAACACTTCATTGAACCAATCTAAGAAAATGTCCTTTGTGACCCAAGCCTTTTTGTTAGACTTCCACATCACACACAAGTAGACTTGCTGACACCGCATCTGCCAAACACTCGGGATTTTCAAAAAGATACACCAGTAAAGGCTTCACTTTGCAATCACCACTGGCATTGGCACACAGCATCAAAGTTAGCCTGTCTTTCATAGGCTTATGTCCTGGCTGTGCCTTTTCCTCCTGAGAATTGGGGGGTCCTGTTGGGGATTTTCTTCCAAAACAGGCCTGTTTCATCACAATTAAACACTTGTTGGGGAGGAATTGTAGCCTAGGACTCTGGAATTCAGGAACATATTTTTTTAGCCGCACTTTTGTCACAACTGGCTCCCCCATGCCCCACAACACTATGTATGCCCCCTGATTCTTAATTTTAAACCAGCTCTGCTGGCTTTAAATTCCACTTCACTCAAGCAGGATTTCTAAGGAGATCATCATGCAACTGCCTTGCTTTTTCATTTTTATTCCCTCCAAACAGTATCTCCTGAACTGTTTCTCGATCCACACCAACAACAACCTTTCCCACATTTTCCAGCACTTTGGTCTGTGTTTTGTGATCACAGATGACTTTGGGAACAACAGCTTCCTTTTATTTTACTTGAATATTTATCCACAATGGAGCGATGGTGGGTAGGGTTTACCATACAGCCCGCCAGCTCACTGATACGCACTCCACTTTCCCTATTTTCATTATTCCTTCTTCACTTCTATCGAATATATTTCTTTTTCCTCTTCACAGGCTTAGCACTAGGGTCTTTCCTGGACCCATGGTAGCTTTTTAGCAGTTGCAAACACTAAAACAGTGGAATAATGACAATATACTGGATGAATGCGTGGGGTGGGTGGGTGGTCGCTTTCGCAAAACAATAGCACTGACGCTCCCCGGGGGTGCGCGTTTAGCTGGGCGCCGCGGGCAGGTCCGGGAGAATGTCGGTAAACGAAGCAAACATCGTAAGTCATGTTCATGAAAGGTAAGGAGACCTGAATGGAAAATATTTTAAGCAAACAATTGGGAAAAGAAGTCACAATCCTTAATTATAAAATAGTGGAAACAATTGTAAATTATTTTAAATAATTCCCCAAAATAAAATTCTTAGAGAGTAACACATTTTCTCAAACTTACCAACATTAAAGGTCCATAGTAGTAAGATAATACGTGCGATAGCCTCATCTTGCCCCTGAAATGATGTAAATTAATAAGGTTTTAGATGACGGCACATTTCTCACTCAAAAAGTGAATAAAATACTGTAAGAATTTTTTTATGATAGACGCAAACCTATCTGGACATTATCTGATGCCAAAATGACCCGAAGAGGTGATAAATGACATGCCCATGCACTCCGCCCCAGGCCCAGACTCAAGGAACTCAGTGGCTCATCAAGAACTGCTTTTTAACATCCTATGGAGAGGGAGCATGGACACTGGGGTTACTAAAAGCAAATAGATAGCCCAATCCCCTACAAAGGGGCAGTAAAGCATTGGCAAAGAACTACAGACTAATAGCGCTAATATACTATATCATAAAAATTTTGAAAGGGTTCTAAGAAGCAAGATTAAGTCACCATCTAGATACCCATCAATTACACAACCCAGGGCAGCATGGGTTTAGAGCAGGTCGTCTCCTGTCTGTCCCAACTACTGACCACTAAGACAAGGTCCTGATGCTCTAGAAGACAAACAGAATGCAGATGTTATATACACAGACTTTGCAAAAGCCTTTGACAAGTGTGACCATTGTGTAATAGCACACAAAATACGTGATAACGGAATAAAAGGAAAAGTTGGCAGATGGATCTATACTTAACAACAGAACACAAAGAGTAGTAGTCAACAGAGTAAAGTCTGAGTGTGGCTACGGTGAAAAAGTCTTGTTCCATTGCCAGCACAAATACTTCCCATCTTGTTCCCTCATCCTCATCGGACATAGACAGGGGATATAAACCACAGCATTGTCTTCTCTGCAGATGACACCCGAATTTGCATGACATTGTCCACTCATTAAAGACACTCCTGCAAGACTCCAAGCAGACATCAACTAAATCTTATATGGCTGCAGAAAACAATATGAGTTTCAATGATAAGAAATTTCAATTACTCAGATATGGAAAACGTGAGGAAATTGCAAAATTTCATCGGAGTATAAAACAAATCTAACCACACAATAGAGCGAAAACTAATGTCAAAGACCTGGGAGTGACTGTCAGAGGATCTTCACCTTCAAGGACCATAACATTGTAGCACCGCATCTGCTAGAAAATGACAGGATGGATAATGAGAACTCACAAACCAGGGATGCCAAGCCTCATGATGACACTTTCAGGTCGCTTGTTCTATTCTAGGCTGGAATATTGCTGCACACTAACTGCACCTTTCAAGGCAGGTGAAATTGTTGAAGGGGGAAAAATGTGCAAAAAACCCCTTCACAGCACGATAACTGCGATAAACCACCTCAGTTACTGGGAACGTTTGAAATTCCTAAACCTGTCCCCCCTAGGGGGGCAGGCAGGAGAGATACATTATTATATACATTTTGGAAAATCCTGGAGGGATTGGGGACCAAATTTGGGGACACAAAAAAACCCCCCACAAAAGAAAAGATTCGGCAGACGATGCAACACCCCCCAATAAAACGGGGGGCCACTAGCACGTTGAGAGACAACACAAAAAAGTCGGGGGGGCCCAAGACTGTTCACTGCCCCCCAAACATACATAAGGGGGATTACCAAAGCCCCCCGGCTGTCTTCAAGCAGGCACGGGGCAGGCACCTAAAGTCACTACCTGACCAACCAGGCTGTGGTTCAAAAACAGACTGCGGCGGCCAGCAGTAACAGCCTGGCTGATCAGGCCCCCCCTCCACCATGAGGAATGGCCCCAGACCGGGGGCCCCCGGGGGGATTGACAACCGGAACTTTTTTCCAGGTAAACTCCAGGTTTTTTTTCCCCCGACAAATTAACAATATTACACTTAGCCGGAAAATTACCCCAAAAAAAACTCATCAGGCAAAAAAAAAATTTCAGCATACCAGCAAGTTAACCAACAGAAAATTATGTTTTAACAAGTGTAAAAGAAAGTCATACTGAGTTGTCTTGGGTGTTATTTACAAGAAAAACACATGTGAGAGGCAGCAACACGAGAAGAAAACACATGAGAGGCATCAACACAAGAAAACACAGAGAGGGAGCAACACAAGAAATCACATTTAGGCACCAACACGGGGAAAAAAAAACGGGGGGGCAGCAACACGAAAAGAAAAAAATGTAGAAAACAACACGAGAAGAAAAAAAGTGAGAGGCAGCAACACGAGAAGAAAAAAATGAGAGGCAGCAACACGAGAAGAAAACACATTTTTGCGCAGCAACACGGGAAAAAAACACATGTGAGGCACCAACACGAGAAGAAAAAATGAGAAGCAGCAACACAAGAAGAAAAAAAACATGAGAGGCAGCAACACGAGAAGAAAAAACATGAGAGGCAGCAACACGAGAAGAAAAAAAATTGAGAGGGAAAACAAGAAAACACATGTGGGGGCATTTTTTGACGATTTATTGTATTTTCAAGATTTTTTGAAAAATTTTTTTTTTGATAAAATATACCTAAGGGGTAAGCTTCCTCAAAAAAAAAATAATAAATTTCGTTACTTTTCATAAATTCCCCAAATTTCAGTAGAAATTCTATTTAAAAGTGTGAAAATCTAGAAGAAAACACATTTAGGCAGAACACGGGGAAAAACATGTGAGGTGCAGCAACACGAGAAGAAAACACATGTGAGGCGCAGCAACACGAAAAAGAAAAAAAATTAACAGAAAAGAAAAAAAAAAGGGGGGAAAAGAAAAAAAAAGGGGGAGAACAGAGGAAAAAATGTGGGGGGAATCGAAAAAAACCAAACCAAAAAGGGAAAAAAACCGGGGGGAAAAGAAAAAAAAAATTTAGGACAAAGAACCACCCCAAAAAAGGGAAGGCAGCCAAAACCAAAAAGGGAAAAAAAGGGAAAAAAGAAGAAAACACAAACCCCCAAAAAAAACGGGACAGGAACCAAAAGAAAAAAAAGTAGAACAGGGGAAGAAAAAATGAGAAAAAGGGAAAAAACATGAAAACAGAACAAAAAAAAAAAAGGGAAAAACCAAAAAAAAAAAGGGAAAAAAAAACTGGAAGGGCGAAAGGAAGAAAAAAAGGGACCCCCGGAAAAAACCTTTGGGGAAAACAAAAAAAAATGGAGGGGCCGAAAAAAAAAATAAAAAAGAAAAAACCATTCAAAAGGGAAAAAAACGGCCACCCAAAAAAACCATGGGGGAAAAAAAAAAAAAAAAAACCCATGGGGAAAAAGGAAAAAATTTTGCCGAGGCACTGCAGCCATCTTAAAAACAAATTAACAAAATCCCAGCACGGTTTAAAAAAGGGCGTTCCTCCTTACAAATTTAAAAATTTTTTTTTCACTAAGGTGTTTGAGGAGGTAGATCATGGTAATGAATATGATTTTGTATATGGACTTGTAAGGGTTTTTTGATAGAGTCCCACATCAGAGACATTGAGGAAAAAAAGCAACAGAATAGGAGGAGAATTTTTTTTTCCTGATAGAGGCATGGTTGACAAAAGGCATCAGGGTTTGCATAAATGGAGAAAACGAGTGGGGAAGGTCAGAGCGGTGTTCCACAGGGGGGTTTGGGTTGTTGTTCACAATCACATAAACGAATAGATGAGGGAAAAAAGTTAATAAGAATTTTTTCCGATGCCCCAAAATACAGTAGGCGTCCAATTCATTCAAATGAGGACATTACAGCACCCAGGAAGATTTGAATAGACTGATGGTGGTCGGAGAAGTGGCAGATGCAGTTTAATATAGATAAATGCAAAGTTCTAAATATTGACGGGACAATAACCATGCCACATATAAACTAAATAATGTAGATCTTAATACTACTGATTGCGAAAAGGATTTAGAGTTCTGGTTAGCAGTAATCTAAAACCTAGACAGCAGTGCATAAGTGTTCTCAATAAAGGAACAGAATCCTTTTCATATCAAGAAGCATAAATAATAGGAGTCCTCAGGTTGTTCTTCAACTCTATATATCCTTTGGTTAGGCCTCATCTAGATCATGCTGAATTTTGGTCACCGTATTACAGAATGGATATAAATGCTCTGGAAAAGACAAAGGAGGATGAGTAAGTTGATCCCATGTATCAGAAATCTTGCCTAGAGGATAGACTGAGGGCCCTGAATCTGCATTCTCAGAAAGGCATAGAATTAGGGGGAATGATTGAGGTGTATAAATGGAAAACCAGGAATAAAAAAGGGATGAAATAGCGTGCTAAAAAACTAGTATTGAAGGACACGCAGCAATGGCTTTGGAAAATTCAGATTCGAAGGATAAGGCATTGGTTTGGAAAGAGTTGTCATGAGGAACAAACTCCCGATTAAGAAGAGGTAAAACGGTAGTTTTAAAATAGGTGATAAATATATGAGTAGGTGCGGGGGTGAGAAGTCCCACTAGCTTGGCAACAGGTCAGATGCCGTGCTCCCTTCCTTAAGGAATGTAACCCACCGGCTGGGCGGGGCATTGGCTTAAGCCGGTGGGAGACGGACTTGCTCGCTGGGCCAGTAGGCCTGCTGCAGTGTTCTTTCTTATGTTTACAAAAGCAATAGAACATTAACATAGGAAAATAGGATAACCCAAAGTCAGACAGAGGACTTTTTTTCTCCTTTAATTTCCAATTTAGACACTATAGATGCTATTATTATATTAAAAAAAATAAAAGAGCATTAATGACATGTATTTTAAAATCATTTCTCCTTTAACACACATTAGGTACCTTTTCCCCCTTTTGAACTGGCTGATGCTATGACTGGCTTTGAATGGAACAGACTGCCTGCACATGTCGCCATATAGCATCAGCCAGTTCAAGAAGAGAGCCAAAAGGTACCTAATGAATGTAGCTAAGAAAGGGGGGACGAATGATTTTTATTTTTTTTAGATAAATAATGTACATGTAAGTAACCTTTTTTCCTTATTTTTTTTTTAGATAATAACTACTATCTACTAGTGTCTAATATTAAGGTATTATATGGACCCCAATGGAAATAAGTCACCTGACTTTTTAATCCTAGGTTTTCTACACATATGCTGCTATGTATGATAATCTATGTAACTGTATTTGTGTATCCTGAATAAACTTACTTACTTAGCAACACGAGAAGAAAAAAAGTGAGAGGCAGCAACACGAGAAGAAAACACATGGGAGAGGCAGCAACAAAGAAAACACATGAGAGGCAGCAACACAAGAAAACACATGTGAGAGGCAGCAACACGAGAAGAAAACACATTGGAGGCAGCAACACGAGCAGTGTGGTAATGACCTTGTGAATGTGGGGGCCTGTTGTGAGGCTAGCCTTGGCCCCTCAGCCCATGTGGTGCTGCTGCCTCTTTCCCTGCCACACTCCCGCCTGCCTCTTTGTTTCCCGCCCACCTCCGCCCACCCGCCCGCCTGCCTGCCTGTTTGTTTCCGGCTTGACCGCCCTCCGCCCATCCCCGCCTGCTTGCCCGCCCTCCGCCCGCCTACTTGCCCGCCCTCCGCCCGCCTGCCTGCCTGTCTTTTGTTTCCTGCTTGCCCGCCCTCCGCCCGCCTGCCTGCCTGTCTGTTTCTGTTGCCCGCCCTCCGCCCATCCGCCTCGCCCGCTTGCCCGCCTCCGCCCGTCCGCCTGCCCTCCCGCCTGCCAGTCTGCACCCACCAGTCTTTCCCACCCGCACGTTTTAATTACCGCCCTCTCAGATAATACAGCTCCAGCTCAAACCTACCGCCCACAGGATGGGTATGAGGTGCATAATAAAGATATCAAACTAAACAAAGCTCGCCAACTTATCCCGGCTCAACCAACATTTATTGGTTTCTTATGTGAAAAGCTAATTTTACAACTACGTACCAACAACCGAGTTTTCCTTCACAACGTCACTTTTTTTGTAGCACTAGGCTACTAACATCAATCTTGTTGTCAGTCATTTGGCTAGTAACATCAATCTTGTTGTAGTCATTGTAGTCTAGTAACATCAATCTTGTTGTAGTCAGGCTAGTAACATCAATCTTGTTGTAGTCAGGCTAGTATAACAATCAATCTTGTTGTAGTCAGGTGTAATATTTGTTTAAAACATCAATCTTGTTGTAGTCAGGCTAGTAACATCAATCTTCTTGGGGGAGTCAGGCTCATTGGCCAGGTAAATCAATCTTCTTGTAGTCAGGCTAGTAACATCAATCTTCTTGTAGCCAGGCTAGTAACATCAATCTTGTTGTAGCCAGGCTAGTAACATCAATCTTGTTGTAGCAGGCTAGTAACATCAATCTTGTTAGTCCAGGCTAGTAACATCAATCTTGTTGTAGCCAGGCTAGTAACATCAATCTTGTTGTAGCAGGCTAGTAACATCAATCTTTTGTAGTCAGGCTAGTAACATCAATCTTGTTGCCAGCTAGTAACATCAATCTTGTTGTGCCAGGCTAGTAACATCAATCTTGTTGTAGCCAGGCTAGTAAATCAATTTTGGGTTGTAGCCAGGCTAGTAACATCAACCTTTTGTAGCCAGGCTAGTAACATCAATCTTGTTGTAGCCAGGCTAGTGAAAGTGTATATTTGTAGGAAAACGTTATTGGGCGTTCAGAGGTGCGAAACAAATTAACTGAAATTAGCACCCAGGATAACCCCATTAAAGCTTCTTATTAGAAATAAGAAAGAAGGAACACTGCAGAGGCCAATGGCCCATGTGAGGCAGGCCAAGTCTCCCCCGGTTTAAGCCAATGCCGCAACCTAGTCAGGTCAGGTCACATTCACTTAAGGAAGGAGCACAGCATCTGACCTAGTAGCACAAGCGCTACAGGTCTAACTCGCACCCACTCATTTATTTATCTAACCTATTTTTAAAACTACACAATGTTTTAGCTCTATAACTGTGCTCAGGAGTTTGTTCCACTTATCCACAACTCTATTACCAAACCAGTGTTTCCTATATCCTTCCTGAATCTGAATTTTTCCAACTTAAAGCCATTGTGCAGTCCTGTCTAGGCTAGATATTTTTAGCACGCATTTACATCCCCTTTATTTATTCCTGTTTTCCATTTATACACCTCAATCATATCGCCCTAATTCTACGCCTTCCTAAGAGTGCAGATTCAGGGCCCTCAGTCTATCCTCATAGGGAAGATTTCTGATACATGGGATCAACTTTGTCATCCTCCTTGTACGTTTTCCAGAGCATTTATATCATTCTTTAATACGATGACCAAAACTGTGCATCATAATCTAGATGAGGCCTAACTAAGGATATATAGAGTTGAAGAACAACCTGAGGACTTCTATTATTTATGATTCTTGATATGAAGCAGGGATTCTGTTCGCTTTATTGCGAACACTTATGCACTGCTGTCTTGGTTTCAATTACTGCAACCAGAACTCCTAAATCCTTTTTGCAATCAGTAATATTAAGATCTACATTATTTAGTTATATGTGGCATGGTTATTTTCCTGTCCAATGTTTAGAACTTTGCATTTGTTCATATTAAACTGCATCTGCCACTTCTCCGACCACTGCATCATTCTATTCAAATCTTCCTGGAGTGCTCTAATGTCCTCATTAGAATGAATTGACGGCCTATTTTGGTGTCATCGGCAAACTTGCTTATGTCGCTATTTATTCCCTCATCTATGTCGTTTATGTAAATTGAACACTGCTTGTGACGCTTCCACACTCTGATTTCTCCCCATGTATGCAAACTTGTGCCGATTACAGAGGTACATATGGACCGGGGTCCAGTCCCTGGACCCATTATGTACCCTCTGTAATCTTTTGACTACCGCCACAGGATGGGTATGGGGTGCATAATAAAGATATCAGACTAACTGCCTATTTGTCAACCATGCCTCTATCCAGGAAAAAAAACTATTCCGTGTGCCTTAATTTTCCTCAATAGTCTCTGATGTGTAACTCTATCAAAAGCCTTACTGAAGTCCATATACACAATATCATAATCATTACCACGATCTACCTCTCAAATACCGTAATGAAAAACGTTAATAAATTCGAAAGGCAGGAACGCCCTTTGTAAAACCGTGCTGAGATTCTTGATTAATTTGTTTTTCAAGATGGCTACGAATTGCCTCGGCAATTATTGATTCGATAAATTTTCCCACTATGGAGGTTAGGCTTATTGGTCTATAGGTCTATGATTCCCAGTGTAATCTTTTATTCCCCAGGATGCGACTCATACCAGCAGGTTGACACCCAAGTGTTACATAGCGTTTCATTTTACGGTCAGAACAGTGCTTCCAACGTGGAAATTAACCAGTCTGCTCGACAGGCAAGTTAGCCATAGCACACTCAGCGGACAGATTAACCACCGTGCACTCGGGTACCTGACCAGCCAGGCTGTGGTTCGTACGTTGGACTGCGTGCGGCCAGCAGTAACAGCCTGGTTGATCAGGCTCTGATCCAACATGAGGCCTGGTCACAGACCGGGCCGCAGGGGCGTTGACCCCTGGAACTCTCTCCAAGTAATACTCAGAAGGAAAATTAACCATAGCACACACACTGGAGCCTAATTAACCATAATACACTCAGCAGACAACCATAGTACACCGCTAGTAAACTGACCATAGTAAAATCGGGAAATTAACCATAGTGGACTTATAAGGCAAATTAATCATAGTACACTCAGTAATTAAATTAACCATAGTACAATCAGCTGGGAAATTAACCATGATACACTACCAAGCAATTTAACCATGTTACACTTATTAGACAAATGAACCATAGTATACTGAGCAGATAAATTAATCATAGTACACTCAGCAGTTAATTAACCATAGTACACTAAGCAGGCAAATTAACCAACGTACACTTGCAATGAGTAAATTAAGCACACCACATATGCAGTAAGGCAAGCAATCACTGCGAGAGAGAGTACTTACAACTGATAATTTCTTCAGACAGAAATTTAAATGTGTGAGGCAGCAGTGAGTGTGCCGGCCTTGACGCTGTGTGGGACTGCACTGTGTACGTAATTCCTATCCCAGACCGTCTTACTCCTGTCCTCTGCCTTCCTGTACTGAACGCGTACCTGACGGTCCCTGTGCGAGTCTTCACACTTTCAGAAATTATCGTCAGATATCTTTATAACTTTCAGTGAATTATTCACTAGTGAACGACTATGAGTTGTTTAGATTCACTAAATTCTGGAAGCTAAGCATTCAGCTTAAGGTATCTTTAAAAATATATTAATAAACGGAGAAACAGGTTAATGTTTAGAGTAATATGATATAAAATATAATTAGGGCGTGATTTTTTTTTATATCTATCGTTCGTTTAGCGTCAGCTTCCCGGCTAGGGTTATCAGAATTGGTTGGCTGCGTCCTCACACACTGAGGGTTCGGGATCGATCTTCGGCACGGGTGGAAACATTATGCATATTTCCTTACACCTGCTGTCCCTGTTCACCTAGCAGTAAGTAGGTACCTGGAGTATACCTGGAGGGTGTTTCGGGCTCAACGCCCACGGCCCGGTCCATGACCAGGCATCGCGGTGGATCAGGGCCTGATCAACCAAGCTGTTACTTCCGGCCGCACGCAAACCAACATACGAACCACAACCCGGCTAATCAGATACTGACTTAGGAGGCCTGTCAAGCTTTGGCCCCCTGACATTTTTCGAGTTGTCTCGTGGGGCCCCTGCTTTTCATTGAGGGAATGTTGCACCCGCCTGCCAAGTCTTACAGGAGTACAGGTCAAGGAACTTCAACCATTCCCAGTAATTTAGGTGCTTTATTGTACTTATACATGCAGTGAAAGTTCTCTGTACATTCTTCAGGTCTGCAATTTCACCTGCTTTGAAAGAGGCCGTACTCCTACTTAGAGAGTTAGTTTAATATCTTTATTATGCACCCCATACCCATCCTGTGGGCGGCATTCAAAAGATTACAGAGGGACATAATGGGTCCAGGGACTGGGCCCCAAAGTTTTGATAGCTGAGCAAGAACGAGCGATTTAAAAGTAATCATCATGGGCTTGGCATCCCTAGTTTTGAAGGTTCTCATTATCCATCCTATCATTTGAAAGTGAGATTCTTTAACATAATCACTCCCAGGTCCTTCACATTAGTTTTTCGCTCTACTGTGTGGTTGGAATTTATTTTATACGCCAATACAGTTTTAATTTCCTCGATTTTTCCATAGCACAGTAATTGAAATTTGTCCTCATTGACTTTCATATTGTTTTTTGAGACTCATTGAAAGACTTGGTTAATGTCCGTTTGGAGATTTGCATCGTCCTCAATAGATGACACTGTCATGCATATTCTGGAATCGTCAGCAATGGAGGACACGATGCTGTGGCTTACATCTCTATGTCAGATATGAGGATGAGGAACAGGATGGGAGGGAGTACTATACCTTGTGGAACAGAACTTTTCACTGTAGCCGCCTGTTACTCTTTGTGTTCTATTTGTTAGGATTTTATAGATCCATCTGCCAGCTTTTCCTGTTATTCCTTTATCACACATTTTGTGTGTTATTACACCATGGTCACACTTGTCAAAGGCTTTTGCAACGTCTGTGTATACTACATCTGGATTTTGCTTGTTATGGGTGTTAATCGACTGTTGTGGGTCGCATCCTGGAGGACAAGATCAACCTAAGCTGCCCGAAATGCTCTACATAACCAAGAACTCTCTTTAATGTATGACAATGATGTCAGATAGATCTGTAATAGATTAATAGTTGTATCTTGTACTCTGTGGAACTAGATTATTATTATTATTATTATTATTATTATTATTATTATTATTATTATTATTATTATTATTATTATTATTATTATTATTATTATTATCATATGTGTTTCGCTTCGTACACAACAGCAATAATGAAGGGTGATCCTAATGTACACAACAACAATAATGAAGGGTGATCCTAATGTACACAACAACAATAATGAAAGGTGATCCTAATGTACACAACAACAATAATGAAGGGTGATCCTAATGTACACAACAACAATAATGAAGGGTGATCCTAATGTACACAACAACAATAATGAAAGGTGATCCTAATGTACACAACAACAATAATGAAGGGTGATCCTAATGTACACAACAACAATAATGAAAGGTGATCCTAATGTACACAACAACAATAATGAAGGGTGATCCTAATGTACACAACAACAATAATGAAAGGTGATCCTAATGTACACAACAACAATAATGAAGGGTGATCCTAATGTACACAACAACAATAATATTAAGTAAAAGCACACAAGTACAACTAATGTGACATTTAATTGTGGCAACGTTTCGCTCACCAGGAGCTTTGTCAAGCCGTTACAAACAATACATGGACACACAGGGTATATATAGGCTCAGAGTGAGGTGTAATACTAGTGGTGGTGGTAGTAGTAGTAGTGATATAAGTTGTAGTAGTAATAGTAATACAATAAGGTAGAACAATTAACTTGCACATGAGTAAAAGGTGATAAAAGCTATTCCTTGGGTAGCATAAAAATCTAGCCTAGACAAATATTTCTGTTGGAGGTTGGATTAGAGAAGGCCTGTATCAGTGTCCCTCCTCTTCAATGTGCTAGTGTAGTATTAGCAGGAGAGACTATGTGATGGCAGGGTTCACTGTTTTCAGGAGGATTCTTGCTAAGACTTCAGAAATGGTGAAGCTGCATTTGTTTTGTTTAATTATGTTAGAAACAGCGATAAGTACTTATTCAAGGCACTTGCGTCTGCGTTAAATTATTTTAATATCTTTATTATGCACCCCATACCCATCCTGTGGGCGGTAGTCAAAAGATTACAGAGGTACATAATGGGTCCAGGGACTAGGCCTCCAAGTTTGATAGCTGAGCAAGTTACAAAGGTAATGAATTCAGGTAGATCTGGTCACAATCATGACAAGTTACAAAGGTATTTACAGATTACAGAGGTATATAATGGGTCCAGGGACTGGGCCCCAAAGTTTTGATAGCTGAACAAGGTACAAAGGTAATGAACTCACAAGTTACAAAGGTATTGAATCATGTAAGTAAGTAAATTTACGTCTGCGGAAATTAGTTTCTTTGATCACTAATCGGGCGTCCCTAAATTTCATGAGATGATTGGTGGAATTTCGGTGTTGTACGCAGGCATTGTTCAAGTTATCGTTCCTACATGCATTAATGTATTCATTGAGGCGTGTTTCAGGGTTTCTTGCAGTTTCACCTACATAAATCCTGTCGCAGCCTCCACAGGGTATACCTGGAGTTTACCTGGAGAGAATTCCAGGGGTCAACGCCCCTGGGGCCCGGTCTGTGACCAGGTCTCATGTTGGACCAGAGCCTGATCAACCAGGCTGTTACTGCTGGCCGCACGCAGTCCAACGTACGAACCACAGCCTGGCTGGTCAGGTACCGACTTTAGGTGCCTGTCCAGTGCCTGCTTGAAGACAGCCAGGGGTTTGTTGGTAATTCCCCTGATGTATGCTGGGAGGCAGTTGAACAATCTTGGGCCCCTGACACTTATTGTGTTGTCCTCAACGTGCTAGTGGCACCCCTGTTTTTCATTGGGGGGATGTTACATCGCCTGCCGAGTCTTTTGCTTTCGTAGGGAGTGATTCTCGTGTGCAAGTTTGGTACTAATCCCTCGAGAATTTTCCACGTGTATATAATAATGTATCTCTCCCGCCTGCGTTCTAGAGAGTACAAGTTTAGGAACGTCAAGCGTTCCCAGTAATTGAGGTGGTTTATTGCAGTTATGCATGCCGTGAAGGTTCTCTGCACATTTTCAAGGTCAGCAATTTCACCTGCCTTGAAAGGTGCAGTTAGTGTGCAGCAATATTCCAGCTGCAGCTATCACTGGCAAACAAGGATTCTGAAATGTTTCTTAGTCATTGAGTTCACAACACGTGGGGAAGGGGGGCTCCTTTTGCCTCGATGAGTTGCAATTTGCATTCATGAATAGTGGGAGCGCCTACACCGTGTAGTGACTGACGATCTGCTGATGCCACGACCTGCAGCTGGTCTGGGCTCTCAGCCCTCACCGGCACACACCTTAATGGAAGATTCTCTGCTGACACCACCAGCGCTGTGTCTCAAAATGTGTAAGTTCTAACCATGTATCTGTAAGAAAATTATTTGCAGGGAGGCGAAGGAGGGAGGAGAGGAGGGAGAGGTAAGGAAGAGAGGGGATCGGAAAGGGGGGGAGGAATGGGGAATGGGGGAGAGAGTAGAGAGAAAGGGAAGAGGAAGAGGGAAGGGAGGGAGAGGGAGAGGGAGAGGAAGAGGGAAGGGAGAGAGGGGAAGAGGAAGGGAAAGGGAGGAGAAAGAATGAGAGAAAAAAGAGAAAGTGTTAGATAGATAGATAGAGAGTGAGAGAGAGAGAGAGAGAGAGAGAGAGAGAGAGAGAGAGAGAGAGAAAGAGGAAGAGGAAGGAAAGAAGGAGAAGGAAGAGAGAGAGAGAGAAATAGTGGCAGATAGTGTAGGAAAAAATATATCTAAATCTGCTAAAAAATCTGACTGACAAGCAAGAAATAAGTTTGACTACATAATAGGCAGTATCTTAAGTATTCTTATGTGTTTAGAGATGTGTGTGTGTGTGTGTGACCCAACAATTAATATTTGCACCAACAACTCATTACACTTGTGACCGGGTGTAGACTAGTGATTTGCTCATTACTTTATAATTTGTTCATGATTGTAACCATGTATGAAGGTAAGTAAGTAAATTTACTTACTTACATGATTCATTACCTTTGAAACTTGTGAGTTCATTATCTTTGTACCTTGTTCAGCTATCAAAACTTTGGGGCCCACTCTCTGGACCCATTATGTACCTCTGTAATCTGTAAATACCTTTGTAACTTGTCATGATTGTGACCAGATCTACCTGAGTACATTACCTTTGTAACTTGTTCAGCTATCAAAACTTTGTGGTCCAGTTCCTGGACCCATTATGTACCTCTGTAATCTTTTGACTACAGCCCACAGGATGGGTATGGGGTGCATAATAAAGATTTTAAACTAACTAACTCATGTATTATTACACCATGGTCACACTTGTCAAAAGCTTTTGCAAAGCCTGTGTATACTACATCTGTATTTTGTTTATCCTCTAAAGCATCCAGGACCTTGTCACAGTGGTCCAGTAGTTGGGACAGGCAGGAGCGACCTACTCTAAACCTGTGTTGCCCTGGGTTGTACAATTGATGGGTATCTAGGTGGTTGGCGATCTTGCTTGTTAAAACCCTTAGAACTCACTAAAAGCAACAGACATTGCCCCACTCTACAAAGGTAGCAATAGAGCAATTGCAAAGAATTACAGACCGATAGCACTAACACCCCATATCATAGAAATCTTTGAAAGGGTTCTAAGAAGCAAAATCGCCAACCACCTAGATACCCATCAGTTACACAACCCAGAGCAACACGGGTTTAGAGCAGGTCGCTCCTGCCTGTCCCAGCTACTGGATTACTATGACAAGGTCGTGGATGCTGTAGAGGATAAACAAAATACGGATGTAGTATTCACAGACTTTGCAAAAGCTTTCGACAAGTGTGACCATGGTGTAATAGCGCACAAAATGCGTGATAGAGGAATCAGTGGCGCTGCTACGGTTGGTATCACCCGGAGAGACATCTTTGGTGTCTTCCCCAAGAAATCCAAGGATTGGGGGATGGGGGGAGTAAACTCCAGTTACGCCACTACTGCATCACCAATGACTAATATTTAGCAATGAGAACGTAAGGGCCATAAACCGAACAGGAGAATATTCTCAACTTTATTAATGATAAAATAAATAATCGTAGTAATAGTGAGGAAACATAAACTCAAATACCACTTTGAGTACAGGCAACAGATCCTACATTTATTCATCTTCAACAATGCAAAAAAAAAAAAAAACTTGAAAAATAAAGAAAAACATTGCAATATCAGAGAAACACTAGTTCCGATTTGACCTTGATTACAAGTAACATCTCAATGAATCATATCTTACATTTCCTCACCTGGAGTTTCCTTGCCTTCAATCCTGCAAAATCATCTATCACATCATCAAAATCAATGATTTTCATTATATAGGCCTATTTGTACTCTGTAATCATGTAAGAGGCTATATCGAAACAAAGGATTCTTCTCTTATGTTGGTTCAGCAATGTTTTGTGCATTAGTGTCACCTTTAGAGGCTCTATGGTGTCACCCCCTTGATGGTGTTACCTGGGGCTGCCCGCACCCCCCCCCCATTACGACGCCACTGAGAGGAATAATAGGAAATGTTGGTAGATGGATCTATAACTTCCTGACAAATAGAACACAAATAGTAATAGTAAACAGAGTGAAGTCCGAGGCAGCTACAGTGAAAAGTTCTGTTCCACAAGGCACAGTACTCGCTCCCATTCTATTCCTCATCCTCATATCTGACAAAGACAGGGATGTAAGTCATAGCCCCGTGTCTTCCTCTGCGGATGACACCCGGATTGCCATGGCAGTGACCTCCATCGAAGACACCGCAAGATTCCAAGCGGACATCAACCAAATCTTCAAAGGGGACACTCAAAACAATATGAGTTCAATGACGAGAAATTTCAACTACACAGATATGGAAAACTTGAGGAAATTAAAACTGCATCAGGGTATGCGACAAATTCTAACCATACAATAGAGCAAAAAAGTAATGTGAAGGACCTGGGAGTGATAATGTCAGAAGATCTCGCATTCAAAGACCACAACAATGCATCTACCGCATCTGCTAGGAAAATTAAAATTAAAATTTTATTTCCTTGCAAGTTTACATTGATTATATAATTACAATAATGAGTTGCAGTGCAAAGAGAGCCACTATCATGCCATGACATTATGGGCAAACTAAATTTAATGGCTTACAGACTACTTAATACTACTAGAGAAATTGATCATAGTTTGTTTGAATTGTACATCTGTTTTTATTTAGGGCAGACAGCAAGTTTACTCAAATTAACAATCTGGGGATATAACATTGGGACAAGTTGAAAGTATTTTACAGGTTGTTTATATGAATAGTAAATAATTAAATTATATGATTTGGTAAAGTTAAGTATTGAGTTTTTAGTTTAGGGTGAGTATGTGGTTTTTGAGAAGAGTCTTAAATTCATGTTCAGACCGGGCTACTTTAGTATTTACTGGTAATGAATTCCAAATTTTGGGGCCCTTTATGTGCATAGTGTTTTTGCACAGTGTGATATGGACAAGGGGTACATCAAACAGTGATCTGTGTCTAGTGTTATGGTCGTGCATCCTGTTAAGGTTGGTGAAGAGAAGTTTGAGTGGAGGGTTTATGTTTGAGTGTAGTGTTCTATAAATGTAGTAGGCACAATAATAAGTATGGATATTAGTGAAGTATGTTGTCTGGAGTGGGAATTTGTTATCATTCTGACTGCAGCCTTTTGTTGGGTTATTAGTGGTCTTAGGTGATTGAATGTTGTTGATCCCCATGCACAAATTCCATAGGTGAGATAAGGGTAAATGAGTGAATGATACAGTGCAAGGAGAGCTGATTGTGGAACATAGTACCGTATCTTTGATAGTATGCCTACTGTTTTGGAGATTTTCTTGGAAGTTTGTTGTATATGTGTCTGGAATTTGGGGTTACTGTGGATCCCTAGAAATTTTCTCTCTGTGAGTCTTGTGATGGGTGAACCGTTTAGCGTTATGTTAAGTGGAACATTTGTAGTTCTGTTTCCAAACTGAATGAAATAGGTTTTGTCCCTCTTCGGCAGGACAGCCAGACAGCCATTGCAAACAGCAGCAGGTTGTGGCAGGATCTGCTGCTTGCAGGAGCACCATCGCTAGCAGCCCGAGGGAGAGCTGCCCTGGGGACGTGTCAACGTCCTGGTGGATGCCAGTTTGATTGTAGATCCAAGGCCCTCTCTGTCTGCTGGGAGGGGCTGTTGGTTGTTCCCACCTGGTGCCCTCTGGGTGCCCAGACATCCACCGTGCGCACGGATGTTGAAGCTTGAGGAACTGAGTGCACACTGCCAGTGGCACACCTGACAGCTGCCTCGCGGTCGAACTCCCTGCAGTGGAAGTTCCAGTGAGCCCGGCACACCCTGTGCCATTGCTGACATCGTGGGTTGGGAGGGAAAAAGTACCCTCTACAGTTGGGGTGGCGCTGAGAGTTGGGTGGGTGATGCGGGGGAGTTGAATGGTTGAGGAGCAGGGGTGAGTGGTTTATGAGAGGGTCACTGTTTACCACACACGGGGCAGCCCGGGGAAGGGGGTGAGGGGTACTTCCCTACACACTGATTGTGCAGTTGTTCACACTGTCCTGGCTACAACAAACACAACATTTATTTGTTTCCTATGCACATCTTGAAAGATATGGGCATGTGACTCCCCAAAACCAGTGTTCCCTTCATCTTCACCCGCACACCCCCTTCCCCCCGGCGGCGTGGGGTAGGAGGCACTGACGGTTCCCTGACTTGGACACTCAGCCCCACACAAACTGTTTAACACTTCCACTATTTACGCTGAAACGATGCACTTGGATGTTCTCTTGCTGCTCTGGAATCTTCCCAGACCATTCACACTGAGTCCTGTTCAGTCATGACCTGGTCAGCCTCTTTCATCAGGAGTTATCCTTGAAAATCCCGGAGCAAGCCTGCCAAACGCACCACACACAAAAACACGTACATACATACACACTTACACACTAACACATACACACACACACACACACACACACACACACTAACACACACACACACACACATACTAACACACACACAATGGGAGGGAGGCAAAGACTCAGAGTGTCAGAGAATGGAAAAGGTACAGAAGGCAAAGAACCCAAGTAAACAAAGAGATTAGTAGAAGAGCTAGAAACGAGTATGCACAGGTACGGAGGGAGGCCCAGAAACAGTACGAAAACGACATACCATCGAAAGTTAAGTCCGACCCGAAGCTGATGTACAGTCACATCAGAAGGAAGACAACAGTTAAAGACCAGGTGATAAGGCTGAGGAGAGAAGATGGGGAACTCACAAGTAACGATCAAGAGGTATGTGAGGAGCTCAACTTGAGGTTTAGGGAAGTATTCACAGTGGAGGAAGGAAGGCAGCTGGGTAGAAGGATGGGGTGCATCACCAACAAGGGATGTATCAAGTGCTAGAGGGCATACACACAACTGAGGAGGAGGTGAAGCAGTTACTCAGTGACCTTGATACCTCAAAGGCGATGGGTCCGGTCAATATCTCCCCGTGGGTTCTTTGGGAAGGAGCTGAGGTACTGAGTGTGCCACTTACCATAATATTCAACACATCCCTTGAAAATGGGCAGATACCTGAGGTATGGAAGAAGGCCAACGTAGTCCCCATCTTTAAAAAAAGAGGCACTAAACTATAGACCGGTGTCACTTACATGTATGGTGTGCAAAGTCCTGGAGAAAATCATCAGGAAAAGAATGGTGGAGCACCTCGAGCTGAACAGGATAATAAACACCAGACAGCACGGATTCCGAGAAGGCAAATCCTGTGTAACAAACCTCCTAGAGTTTTATGATAAAGTAACAGAGGTAAGGCAAGAGAGAGAAGGGTAGGTTGATTGCATATTCCTGGACTGCAGGAAGGCCTTCGACACAGTTCCTCACATGAGATTAGTAAAGAAGCTGGAAGAACAAGCATGTATAACAGGAAGAACACTGGAATGGATCAGGGAATACCTCACAGGGAGGCAACAACGGGTCATGGTGCGTGAGGAGGTATCACAGTGGGCGCCTGTGACGAGCGGCATACCGCAGGGGTCAGTCCTAGGACCAGTGTTATTCTTGGTATATGTAAACGACATGACGGATGGGATAGACTCAGAAGTGTCTCTGTTCACAGATGATGTGAAATTAATGAGGAGAATCACATCGGAAGAGGACCAAGCAGGACTTCAAACAGACCTGCACAAGCTTGACATCTGGTCTAGCAACTGGCTTCTCGAATTCAATCCCACCAAATGCAAAGTCATGAAGATCGGAGAAGGGCAAAGAAGACCGCTGACAGAGTACAGGCTAGGAGGACAAAGGCTACAAACCTCGGCAAAGGAGAAAGACCTTTTGGTGAGTATAACGCCAAGCACATCTCCGGAGGCACACATCAACCAGAAAACTGCGGCAGCATATGGGCGACTGGCAAACCTAAGATTAGCGTTCCGTTACCTTAACAAGGAATCGTTCAAGACACTGTACACCGTGTACGTCAGGCCCATACTAGAATATGCAGCACCAGTCTGGAACCCACACCTGAAGTTCCTAAACCTGTACTCTCTAGAACGCAGGCGGGAGAGATACATTATTATATACACATGGAAAATTCTCGAGGGCTTAGTACCAAACTTGCACACAAAAATCACTCCCTACGAAAGCAAAAGACTCGGCAGGCGATGTAACATTCCCCCAATGAAGAGCAGGGGTGCCACTAGCACGTTGAGGGACAACACAATAAGTGTGAGGGGCCCAAGATTGTTCAACTGCCTCCCAGCATACATCAGGGGGATTACCAACAAGCCCCTGGCTGTCTTCAAGCAGGCACTGGACAGGCACCTCAAGTCGGTACCTGATCAGCCGGGCTGTGGTTCGTACGTTGGACTGCGTGCGGCCAGCAGTAACAGCCTGGTTGATCAGGCTCTGGTCCAACAAGAGGCCTGGTCACGGACCGGGCCGCGGGGGCGTTGACCCCTGGAATTCTCTCCAGGTAGACTCCAGGTGGTCAAACACGTAAAGAAACTAGAGAAAGTGCAAAGGTTTGCGACAAGGTTAGTTCCACAACTCAGGGGTCTGTCCTATGAAGAAAGGTTGAGGGAAATAGGACTAACAACACTGGAGGAAAGAAGGGTCAGAGGAGACATGATAACGACATACAAAATACTGCGGGCGGCTGGCAAACTTAAGAATAGCGTTCCAATACCTCACTAAGAAATCGTTTAAGACTCTGTACACCATATACGTCAGGCCCATACTGGAGTATGCAGCACCAATTTGGAACCCACACCTGGTCAAGCACGTCAAGAAATTAGAGAAAGTGCAAAGGTTTGCAACAAGACTAGTCCCAGAGCTAAGGGAATTGTCCTACGAAGAAAGGTTAAGGGAAATCGGCCTGACGACACTAGAGGACAGGAGGGTTAGGGAAGACATGATAACGACATATAAAATACTGCGAGGAATAGATAAGGTGGACAGAGACAGACTGTTCAGAGATGGGACACAGCAACAAGGGGACACAGTTGGAAGTTGAAGACTCAGATGAATCACAGGGATGTTAGGAAGTATTTCTTCAGTCATAGAGTGGTCAGGAAGTGGAATAGCTTGGGAAGCGATGTAGTGGAGGCAGGTTCCATAAATAGCTTTAAGGAGAGGTATTATAAAGCTCATGGAGCAGGGAGCGTGACTCAGTAGCGGCCAGTGAAGAGGCGGGGCCAGGAGCTGACTCGACCCAGAGAGGGAACACAGAAACAAGGGGACACAACTGGAAGCTGAAGACTCAGATGAGTCAAAGGGATGTTAGGAAGCATTTCTTCAGCCACAGAGTAGTCAGGAAGTGGAATTGTCTAGAGAAAGATATAGTGGAGGCAGGAACCATACATAGTTTTAAGACGAGGTATGATAAAGCTCATGGAGCAGGGAGAGCAGAGACCCAGTAGCGGACAGCGAAGAGGCGGGGCCAGGAGCTGAGTCTCGACCCCTGCAACACAATTAGGTGAGTACACACTCTCAAGCACACACACTCTCACTCTAGGACCGGTGCTCTTTCTTGTATTTGTGAACGACATGGCGGAAGGAATAGACTCTGAAGTGTCCCTGTTCGCAGATGACGTGAAGTTGATGAGAAGAATTCAATCGGACGAAAACCAGGCAGAACTACAAAGGGATCTGGACAGGCTGCAAGACTGGATCAAAAATTGGCTCCTGGAGTTCAACCCCACCAAGTGCAAAGTCATGAAGATTGGAGAAGGACAAATAAGACCGCAGATGGAGTACAGTCGAGGGGGCCAGAGACTACAAACCTCACTCAAGAAAAAAGATCTTGGGGTGAGTATAACACAAGGCACATCTCCTGAGGCGCACATCAACCAAATAACTGCTGCAGCATATGGGCGCCTAGCAAACCTAAGAACAGCATTTCGACATCTTAATAAGGAATCGTTCAGAACCCTGTACACTGTGTACGTTAGGCCCATACTGGCGTATGCAGCACCAGTTTGGAACCCACACCTAACCAAGCACATACAGAAACTAGAGAAAGTGCAAAGGTTTGCAACAAGACTAGTCCCGGAGCTAAGGGGTATGTCCTACGAGGAAAGATTAAGGGAAATCGACCTGACGACACCGGAGGACAGGAGAGATAGGGGGGACATGATAACGACATATAAAATACTGAGAGGAATTGACAAGGTGGACAGAGACAGAATGTTCCAGAGATGGGATACAGCAACAAGGGGTCACAGTTGGAAGTTAAAGACTCAGATGAATCACAGGGATGTTAGGAAGTATTTCTTCAGTTACAGAGTGGTCAGGAAGTGGAATAGCTTGGGAAGTGGTGTAGTGGAGGCAGGATCCATTCATAGCTTCAAGAAGTGGTATGATAAGGCTCATGGTGAAGGGAGAGTGACCCAGTAGTGGCCAGTGAAGAGGCAGTGCCAGAAGCTATGAATCGACCCCTGCAACCACAACTAGGTGAGTACACATAGCCCCGGTGGCTAAAGCTCTCGCTTCACGCATGGAGGGCCCGGGTTCAATTCCCGGCAGGGCGGAAACATTTCAAAGTGTTTCCTTACACACACACACACGTACAACAGGCCTAGTGTCTAATCGACATGTGCTTAGGACAAAATGGTAACTAACACACACATATGTGGTAATGCTTTATTTACAGGGAGCAAAGTTTAGTTTTATTTTAATATCTTTATTATGCACCCTATACCCATCCTGTGGGCAGTAGTCAAAAGATTACAGAGGTACATAATTGGTCCAGGGACTGGACTCCAAAGTTTTGATTGCTGAACAAGTTATAGCAGTAATGAACTAGATCTGGTCACAATTATGACCAAGTTACAAAGGTAATGAGCTCCAGGTAGAGCTGGTCACACTCATGACAAGTTACAAAGGTAATGAACTAGATCTGGTCACAATCATGACAAGTTACAAAGGTAATGAGCTCCAGGTAGAGCTGGTCACAATCATACCAGTTACAAAGGTAATGAATCATAAACATGTCCATACATTGTTACAATCATGGACAAATTACAGAGTAATGAGCAGTTAGCAAACATTTTAGGGAATGCATCCATTGCCCTAACAACAGATGTTGTTAGGTGCCTGTCACTCTTCGGCAGGACAGCCAGACAGCCATTGCAAACAGCAGCAGGTTGCGCTAGGATCTGCTGCTTGCAGGAGCACCATCGACCCTCCCTAAGAGGTCCAAGAAGTCAGCGACTCTGCTAGCAGCCCTGGGGACGTGTCAATGTCCTGGTGGACGCCAATTTGATTGCAGATCCCAGGCCCTCTGTCTGCTGGAAGGTGCTGTTGGTTGTTCCCACCAGGAGCCCTCCGGGTGCCCAGACATCCACTGTGCGCACGGATGTTGAAGCTTGAGGAACTGAGTGCACACTGCTTGTGGCACAAAGGCTACAAACCTCAACAAAGGAGAAAGACCTTGGAGTGAGTATAACGCCAAGCATGTCTCCGGAGACACACATCAACCAGATAACTGCGGCAGCATATGGGCGACTGGCAAACCTAAGATTAGCGTTCCGTTACCTAAACAAGGAATCGTTCAAGACACTGTACACCGTGTACGTCAGGCCCATACTAGAATATGCAGCACCAGTCTGGAACCCACACCTGGTCAAGCACGTAAAGAAACTAGAGAAAGTGCAAAGGTTTGCGACAAGGTTAGTTCCACAACTCAGGGGTCTGTCTTATGAAGAAAGATTGAGGGAAATAGGACTAACAACACTGGAGGAAAGAAGGGTCAGAGGAGACATGATAACGACATACAAAATACTGCGGGGGATTGACAAGGTAGACAGTGACAGGATGTTTCAGAGAGGGAACACAGAAACAAGGGGACACAACTGGAAGCTGAAGACTCAGGTGAGTCAAAGGGATGTTAGGAAGCATTTCTTCAGCCAGAGAGTAGTCAGGAAGTGGAATAGTCTAGAGAAAGATATAGTGGAGGCAGGAACTATACATAGTTGAGTACATGACAGCTGCCTCGTAGTCGAACTCCATAGCGCTGTCCCTGCAGTGGAAGTTCCCGTGAGCCCGGCACATCCTGTGCCATCGCTGACATCTGGGCTGGGAGAAAAAAAAGTACCCTCTACAGTTGGAGTGGTGCTGGAATTTGGGTGGGTGTGGCGCTGGGGTGAGGGGTTATGAGAGGGTCACTGTTTACCACACATGGGGCAGACAGGGGAGGGGGGTGAGGGGCAATTCCCTACACACTGATTGCGCCCTGTTGTTTACACTGTCCTGCCTACAACAAACATAACATTTATTTGTTTCCCATGCATATATTGAAAGATATGGGCATGTGAATCCCCAAAAGTCAGGGTATTTTTCCAGAATGGTCTGTAATACACCACTGTGGATAAAATACTTTGACATATCTTGAACATTTCTGAGTGAGGGATGAGTGTCCAAGTCAGGCAGGACCAGTCAGTGCCTCCTCCCCCACGCCTCTTGGGGGAGGGGGCGGGGTGTGCGGGTTTACCTGGAGTTTACCTAGAGAGAGTTCCGGGGGTCAACGCCCCCACGGCCCGGTCTGTGACCATGCCTCATGGTGGATCAGAGCCTGATCAACTAGGCTGTTACTGCTGGCCGCACGCAGTCCGACGTACGAACCACATCCCAGCTGGTCAGGTACTGACTTCAGGTGCCTGTGCAGTGCCTGCTTGAAGACAGCCAGGGGTCTAGATAATATTTTTATTTCATTGCAAGTTTACATCGAGATTTTGTAATTACAATCATGAACTGAAGTGCAAAGAGAGCCACTATCATGCCATGACATTATGGGCAAATTAATCTAATGGCTTATAGACTACTTAATACTAGAGAAAATGACTGAGTTTGTTTTAGTTAAACATTAGTTATAACAGTTAATAAATTTACTCAAATTACAATCTGTGGATATTACATTGTGACAAGTGTTTTGTCGGATGGTTACATCAATAGTAAATATTGAAATTATATTATAGGAAAATAACACTGAGCATTGTTGAAAGTAGTTTTCAGTATGAGTATTTAGTTTAGGGTGAGTAGGTGATTCTTGAGAAGAGTCTTAAATTGATGTTCAGACCAGGTTATTTTAGTATTTACTGGTAATGAATTCCAGATTTTTTGGCCCTTTATGTGCATAGACTGTGTTTTGTGTTATGGTCATGGGTCCTGTTAAAGTTGGTGAGGAGAATTTTGAGCGGAGGGTTTATATTAGAGTGTAGAGTTCTATGTATGTAGTAGGCACAAGAATAAGTGTGAATGTTCTTTACGGTGAGTAGTTTTAGACTTTCGAATATTGTTGGAGTATGCTGTCTAGAGTGGGAATTAGTTATCATTCTGACTGCAGCCTTTTGCTGGGTTATGAGTGGTCTAAGGTAATATGTTATTGATCCCTATGCACAAATTCCATAGGTGAGATAAGGGTAGATGAGTGAATAATACAGAGCAAGGAGAGCTGATTGAGGCATATAGTACCGTATCTTTGGTAGTATGCCTACTGTCTTTGAGATTTTCTTGGAAATTTGTTGTATGTGTGTTTGGAATTTAGGGCAACTGTCAAGGTGGATTCCTAGGAATTTTCCCTCTGTGAGTCTTGTGTTGGGTGAACCATTGAGCGTTATGTTAAATGGAACATTTGTAGCTCTGTTTCCAAACTGAATGAAAACGGTCTTGTCAGTATTGAGAGAAACCTTATTAGTCGTCATCCAGGTAGATATTTTCTGTAATTCAGCATTAACAGTGTTGGCCAGTATGACTGGGTTTGGGGGAGAGAAGACATATGTAGTGTCATCTGCAAGCAATATTGGTTTGAGTAGTTGTGATGGTTTCGGGAGGTCATTGATGTAAATGAGGAATAGGAGTAGTCCTAGGACAACTTCCTTGTGGGACACCGACTGTAATTTGTTGTGTGGAAGAGTTGCCCTCTTATACCATAGATGAAGGGAACACTGGTTTTGGGGAGTCACATGCCCATATCTTTCAAGATGTGCATGGGAAACAAATAAATGTTGTGTTTGTTGTAGCCAGGACAGTGTGAACAACTGCGCAATCAGTGTGTTGGGAAGTACCCCTCACCCCTTTTCCCACGCTGCCCCGTGTGTGGTAAACAGTGACCCTCTCATAACCCCCTCACCCCTGCTCCTCAACCATTCAACTCCTCCACCTCACCCACCCAACTCTCAGCGCCACCCCAACTGTACCTGGAGAGAATTCCAGGAGTCAACGCCCCCGCAGCCCGGTCCGTGACCAGGCCTACTGTTGGACCAGAGCCTGATCAACCAGGCTGTTACTGCTGGCCGCACGCAGTCCAACGTACGAATCACAGCCCGGCTAGTCAGATACCGACTTGAGGTGCCTGTCCAGTGCCTGCTTGAAGACAGCCAGGGGCTTGTTGGTAATCCCCCTGATGTATGCTGGGAGGCAGTTGAACAATCTTGGGCCCCTCACACTTATTGTGTTGTCCCTCAACGTGCTAGTGGCACCCCTGCTCTTCATTGGGGGGGTGTTACATCGCCTGCCGAGTCTTTTGCTTTCGTACGGAGTGATTTTTGTGTGCATGTTTGGTTTAGGAACTTTAAGCGTTCCCAGTAGTTGAGGTGGTTTATCGCACTTATGCGTGCGGTGAAGGTTCTCTGCACATTTTCAAGGTCAGCAATTTCACCCACCTTGAAAGGTGCAGTTAGTGTGCAGCAATATTCCAGCCTAGATAGAACAAGCGATCTGTACAGTGTCAACATGGGCTTGGCATCCCTGGTTTTGAAGGTTCTCATTATCCATCCTGTCATTTTTCGAGCAGATGCAATTGCTACATTGTTATGGTCCTTGAAGGTGAGATCCTCTGACATGATCACTCCCAGGTCTTTGACATTAGTTTTTCGCTCTATTGTGTGGTTGGAATTAGTTTTGTACTCCGATGAGATTTTAATTTCTTCACGTTTTCCGTATCTGAATAATTGAAATTTCTCATCATTGAACTTCATATTGTTTTCTGCAGCCCATTTAAAGATTTGGTTTATGTCTGCTTGGAGTCTTGCAGTGTCTTCAACGGTGGACACTGTCATACAGATTCGGGTGTCATCTGCAAAGGAAGACACAACACTGTGGCTTATATCCCTGTCAATGTCTGATATGAGGATGAGGAATAGGATGGGAGCAAGTACTGTGCCTTGTGGAACAGAGCTTTTCACAGTAGCTGCCTCAGACTTTACTCTGTTGACTACTACTTTTTGTGTTCTACGTGTTAGGAAATTATAGATTCATCTACCAACTTTTCCTGTTATTCCTTTATCACGCATTCTGTGTGCTATTACACCATGGTCACACTTGTCAAAGGCTTTTGCAAAATCTGTGTATATAACATCTGCATTCTGTTTATCTTCTAGAGCATCCAGGACCTTGTCGTAGTAGTCCAGTAGTTGGGACAGACAGGAGCGGCCTGCTCTAAACCCATGCTGTCCTGGGTTGTGCAATTGATGGGTATCAAGATGGGTGGCGATCTTGCTTCTTAGAACCCTTTCAAAGATTTTTATGATATGGGACGTTAGCGCAATTGGTCTGTAGTTCTTTGCTATTGCTTTACTGCCCCCTTTGTGGAGCGGGGCTATGTCTGTTGTTTTTAGTAGCTGCGGGACGATCCCAGTGTCCATGCTCCCTCTCCATAAGATGTTAAAAGCATGTGATAGGGGCTTCTTGCAGTTCTTGATGAACACGGAGTTCCATGAGTCTGGGCCTGGAGCAGAGTGCATGGGCATGTCATTTATTGCCTTTTCGAAGTCATTTGGCAATAAATTACTTTTTCCCTCCCAGTCCACGATGTCAGCAATGGCACAGGGTGTGCCGGGCTCACTGGAACTTCCACTGCAGGGAGTTCGACCGCGAGGCAGCTGTCAGGTGTGCCACTGGCAGTGTGCACTCAGTTCCTCAAGCTTCAACATTCGTGCGCACAGTGGATGTCTGGGCACCCAGAGGGCACCAGGTGGGAACAACCAACAGCCCCTCCCAGCAGACAGAGAGGGCCTGGGATCTGCAATCAAATTGGCGTCCACCAGGACGTTGACACGTCCCCAGGGCAGATCTCCCTCGGGCTGCTAACGATGATGCTGCTGTAAGCAGCAGATCCTGGTGCAACCTGCTGCTGTTTGCAATGGCTGTCTGGCTGTCCTGCCGAAGAGGGACAGGCACCGAGCAACATCTGTTGTTGTGGCAATGGATGCATTCCCTAGAATGATTGTTAATTGCTCATTACTCTGTAATTTGTTCATGATTGTAACCATGTATTACCTTTGTAACTGTCATGATTGTGACCAGCTCTACCTGGAGCTCATTACCTTTGTAACGTCATGATTGTGACCAGCTCTAGTTCATTACCTTTTGTAACTTGTCATGAGTGTGACCAGCTCTACCTGTAGCTCATTACCTTTGAAACTTGGTCATAATTGTGACCAGATCTAGTTCATTACCGCTGTAACTTGTTCAACTATCAAAACTTTGGAGTCCAGTCCCCAGACCAATTATGTACCTCTGAAATCTTTTGACTACCACCCACAGGATGGGTATGGGGTGCATAATAAAGATATGAAACTAAGTTGTCTCTGAATTAATTAATTTTATCGCACTCCAGTACATAATGACGCAGGGTGTGACAATAGTCCAATGTAAAACTCTCTCTAAGAGTGGGTAAATTACAATCTTGGGTTGTCAGTTAGCAGTTTGAGAAGAATAATACGATAAGAACTTCAGTTGAACTTTATTGACTTAAGACTCAGGGAGATTGACACTCAGTGAGGAGTGAGGTAGTTCAGAATATTTAAATTGTATTAAAAATTACAAATGAATACATATTTCAAATGATTAACTAAATTTGCAATAGTGAGGTAGTTCAGAATATTTAGATTGTAAAATTTCAAATGAATACAAATTTCAAATGATTAATTAGATTTACAATAGTGAGGTAGTTCAGAATATTTACAATCTAAATATTCTGAACTTCCTCACTATTGTAATCTATTTAATCATTTGAAATTTGTATTCATTTGTTATTTGTAATATAGATTAAAAACTAGTAGTAGTCTGCATGAAATGCCTAGCATGCCCAGGCATGCTAGGCATGCTAATGGCCATCTCTGTAATTATTGTCTTATAAATGTAAACCACACAATGTAATCCTTACAGAGAAATAAAATATACTGAATCTGAATCTGAACATGTCTATGGTGCATCCAACAAAATAAGCAGACTCTTGGATGTCACAACCGCCGTTCATTACCTTTGTAGCTTGTGAGTTCATTACCTTTGTAGCTTGTGAGTTCATTACCTTTGTAGCTTGTGAGTTCATTACCTTTGCAGCTTGTGAGTTCATTACCTTTGTAACTTGTGAGTTCATTACTTTTGTAACTTGCTCAGCTATCAAAACTTTGGGGTCCAGTCCCTGGACCCATTATGTACCTCTGTAATCTTTTGACTACCGCCCACAGGATGGGTATGAGGTGCATAATAAAGATATCAAACTAAACGCCCGCCTCCGGCTGGGTTATAAGTATCTTTGGCAGGTTAAATCACCACCAGTCCCTGGACCCATTATGTATCTCTGTAATCTTTTGACTACCGCCCACAGGATTAGATTTTAGATTTTGCCACCGAAGTGGCTAGTTTATTGTGCACCCCATATCCATCCTGTGGACGGTAGCGCAAGAGCATATGGATACACAAAAGGCCTAGGCACTAGGCCCCAAAAGGGGTTAACAATTGTACATTTGGATTTTGGATTTATATCTACATTTTAATTATCTGTTACAAACAAATTTAGGAAATTTACTTAGTACAATTGGTATCTTATTTCATGAATAAGATATCTTAACATGTCACATAGGTTATTATACTGTCTATCTCTATATTCCTCAATAAGTGCACAATTAAGCACATATTGTTCAAGACAGTGACCATATGCCTGATCACATAATTTGCATTTAGTTTGATCATCATCTGTGTCTCCCAAACTGCCAGAAGTACTTGTAGCCAAGCCTAAACGTAGATAAGTATGTTTATGGAGCAACTTGCAATGTGAACAGACTGACTGATGTTGTAGTGGCCAGGCTTAGGCTTGGCTACAAGTACTTCTGGCAGTTTGGGAGATACACAGATGATGATCAAACTAAATGCAAATTATGTGATCAGGCATATAGTCACTGTCTTGAACACTATGTGCTGAATTGTCCACTTATTGAGGAATATAGAGATAGACAGTATAATAACCTATGTGACATGTCAAGATATCTTATTAGTGAAGGTAGGATACCACTTATTCTAAGCAAATTTCCTAAATTTGCTTGTAACAGATAAGTGAACTGTAGATATAAATCCAAATTAATTTCCATGAACATGCCTATCTGTGCTCATGATAATGCGAGCACAGATGGGCATGTTTGTGGAGCAACTTGCAATGTGAACAGACTGACTGATGTTGTGGGTATGATGTGCGTAATAAAGATATTAAACTAACTGCTTAAAAATCATCTCACCAGATGTAGACCAAACGAAATGTAAACTTTGCCAGATGGACTATTGTCACAACCTGCATCATTATGTACTGGAATGCGATAAAATTAATGAATTTAGAGACAACTCACTCAGAAATGTTCAAGAAATGGCAAAGTATTTTATCCACACCGGTATATTACAGACCATTCTGGAAAAATACCCTGACTTTGCTCCCTGTAAATGAAGCATTACCACGTGTGTGCTCACCTAGTTGTGGTTGCAGGGGTCGATTCACAGCTCCTGGTCCCACCTCTTCACTGGCCACTACTAGGTCACTCTTCTGCTCAATGAGCTGTATCATACCTCTTCTTAAAGATATGTATGGATCCTGCCTCCACTACATCACTTCCCAGACTATTCCACTTCCTGACAACTGGTGACATGAAGAAATACTTCCTAACATCCCTGTGACTCATCCGAGTCGTCAACTTCCAACTGTGACCCCTAGTTTCTGTGTCCCATCTCTGGAACATCCTGTCTCTGTCCAAATTGTCGATTCTTCTCAGTATTTTATATGTTGTTATCATGTTAGTTAGTTACCATTTTGTCCTAGGCACATGTCGATTATACACTAGGCCTGTTGTATGTGTGTGTTTGTGTGTGTAAGGAAACACTTCGAAATATTTCCGCCCTGCCGGGAATTGAACCCGGGCCCTCCGTGCGTGAAGCGAGAGCTTTAGCCACCAGGCCACCGGGGCTGTGTGTGTGTGTGTACTCACCTAGTTGTGGTTGCAGTGGTCAAGTCATAGCTCCTGGCCCCGCCTCTTCACTGGCCGCTACTAGGTCACTCTCCCTGCACCATGAGCTTTATCATACCTCTTCTTAAAGCTATGTATGGAACCTGCCTCCACTACATCGCTTCCAAAACTATTCCACTTCCCGACCAATCTGTGGCTGAAGAAATACTTCCTAACATCTCTGTGATTCATCTGAGTCTTCAACTTCCAACTCTGTCCTCTTGTTGCTGTGTCCCATCTCTGGAACATTCTGTCTTTGTCCACCTTGTCAATTCCTCTCAGTATCTTATATGTTGTTATCATGTCCTCCCTATCTCTCCTGTCCTCCAGTGTCGTCAGGTCGATTTTCCTTAACCTCTCCTCGTTGGACATACCCCTTAGCTCCAGGACTAGTCTTGTTGCAAACCTTTGCACTTTCTCTAACTTCTTTACATGCTTGGCTAGGTGTGGGTTCCAAACTGGTGCTGCATACTCCAGTATGGGCCTTACATACACAATGTACAGGGTCCTGAACGATTCTTTATTAAGATGTCGGAATGCTGTTCTTAGGTTTGCTAGGCGCCCATATGCTGCAGCAGTTATTTGGTTGATGTGCACCTCAGGAGATGTGCCTGGTGTTATACTCACCCCAAGATCTTTTCCTTGATTAAGGGTTGTAGTATCTGGCCCCTAGACTGTACTCCGTCTGCGATCTTCTTTGCCCTTCCCCAATCTTCATGACTTTGCACTTGGTGGGGTTTGCAGCCTGTCCAGATCCCTTTGTAGTTCTGCCTGGCCCTCGTCCGATTGAATTCTTCTCATCAACTTCACATCATCTGCAAACAGGGACACTTCATAGTCTATTCCTTCCGTCATGTCGTTCACAAATACCAGAAAAACCACTGGTTCTAGGACTGACCCCTGTGGAACCCCACTCGTCACCGGCGCCCACTCTGACACTTCGCCACGTACCATGACTCGCTGCTGTCTTCCTAACAGGTATTCCTGATGCATTGTAGTGCCTTTCCCTGTTACCCCTGCCTGGTCCTCTAGCTTCTGCACTAATCTCTTGTGTGGAACTATGTCAAACGCCTTCGTATAATCCAAGAATATGCAATCTACCCACACCTCTCACTCTTGTCTTATTGCTGTCACCCTGTCGTAGAACTCCAGTAGGTTTGTGACACAGGATTTCCCGTCCCTGGAACCGTGTTGGCCGTCGTTGATAAGCTCATTCCTTTCTAGGTGCTCCACCACTCTTCTCCTGATTATCTTCTTTATGACCTTGCATGCTATACATGTCAGTGACACTGGTCTGTAGTTTAGTGCTACGTTCCTGTCTCCTTTTTAAAAAAAATTGGAACAACATTTGCTGTCTTCCATACCTCAGGTAGTTGCCCTGTTTCGATAGATGTGTTGAAGATTGTTGTTAGGGGTACATATAGCTCCTCTTCTCCCTCTCTCAGTACCCATGGAGAGATGTTATCCGGCCCCATCGCCTTTGAGGTATCTAACTCGCTTAGCAGCCTCTTCACTTCCTCCTCAGTTGTGTGTATTGTGTCCAGCACCTGATGGTGTACCCTACCTCTCCACCTTTCGGGAGACCCTTCTATCTCCTCTATGAACACTTCTTTGAATCTCATGTTGAGCTTCTCACACACTTCGCGGTCATTTCTTGTGACCTCCCTTCCTTCCTTCCTCAGCCTGATCACCTGGTCTTTGACTGTTGTTCTCCAGATGTAGCTGTACAGACAGTTTGGGTCAGAGTTGGCTTTCGCTGTTATGTCATTCTCGTACTGTCTTTGGGCCTCCCTTCTGACCTGTGCATATTCATTTTTGGCTCTACGACTGCTCTCCTTATTCTCCTGGGTCCTTTGCCTTCTGTACCTCTTCCATTCCCTTGCACACTTGGTTTTGGTGTGTGTGTGTGTACTCACCTAATTGTACTCACCTATTTGTGGTTGCAGGAGTCGAGACTCAGCTCCTGGCCCCGCATCTTTGCTGTCCACTACTGGGTCTCTGCTCTCCCTGCTCCATGAGCTTTATCATACCTTATCTTAAAACTATGTATGGTTCCGCCTCCTAAATCGTTCGCTAGACTATTCCACTTCCTGACTACTCTATGGCTGAAGAAAGGCTTCCTAACATCCCTTTGACTCATCTGAGTCTTCAGCTTCCAGTTGTGCCCCCTTGTTTCTGTGTTCCCTCTCTGGAACATCCTGTTACTATCTACCTTGTCGATTCCTCGCAGTATTTTGTATGTCGTTATCATGTCTCTTCTAACCCTTCTATCCTCCAGTGTTGTTAGTCCTATTTCCCTCAACCTTTCTTCATAGGACAGTCCCCTGAGTTGTGGAACTAGTCTTGTCTCAAACCTTTGCACTTTCTCTAATTTCTTGAAGTGCTTGACCAGGTGTGGGTTCCAGACTGAAGCTGCATACTCTAGTATGGG
>WNWK01009731.1:0-74675 GCA_009830355.1 Cherax destructor
TGAAAATAATGAGGAGAATCACATCGGAAGAGGACCAGGCAGGGCTGCAAACAGACCTGGACAAGCTCGACATCTGGTCTAGCAGTTGGCTTCTCGAATTCAATCCCTCCAAATGCAAAGTCATGAGGATCGGAGAAGGGCAAAGAAGACCGCTGACAGAGTACAAGCTAGGCGGACAAAGACTACAAACCTCGGCAAGGAGAAAGACCTTGAAGTGAGTATAACGCCTAGCACGTCTCCGGAGGCACACATCAACCAGATAACTGCGGCAGCATATGGGCGTCTGGCAAACCTTAGATTAGCGTTCCGTTACCTTAACAAGGAATCGTTCAAGACACTGTATACCGTGTACGTCAGGCCCATACTAGAATATGCAGCACCAGTCTGGAACCCACACCTGGTCAAGCACGTAAGGAAACTAGAGAAAGTGCAAAGGTTTGCGACAAGGTTAGTTCCACAACTCAGGGGTCTGTCTTATGAAGAAAGGTTGAGGAAATAGGACTAACAACACTGGAGGAAAGAAGGGTCAGAGGAGACATGATAACGACATACAAAATACTGCGGGAATTGACAAGGTAGATAGTGACAGGTTGTTTCAGAGAGGGAACACAGAAACAAGGGGACACAACTGGAAGCTGAAGACTCAGATGAGTCAAAGGGATGTCAGGAAACATTTCTTCAGCCACAGAGTAGTCAGGAAGTGGAATGGACTAGAGAAAGATATAGTGGAGGCAGGAACCATACATAGTTTTAAGACAAGGTATGATAAAGCTCATGGAGCAGGGAGAGCAGAGACCCAGTAGCAGACAGCGAAGAGGCGGGGCCAGGAGCTGAGTCTCGACCCCTGCAACCACAATTAGGTGAGTACAATTAGGTGAGTACAGTTACAAAGATTATCATACATAGCAGCAAATGTGTAGAGAACCTAGGATAACCCAAAAACGTCAGACAGTGACTTATTTCCATTGGGGTACCAGGATGTACCAGATGTACCAGATGTACCAGGATGTACCAGATGTACTAGGATGTACCAGAGATGGGACACAGCAACAAGAGGTCACGTTGAAGACTCAGATGAATCACAAGGATGTTAGGAACTATTTCTTCAGTCACAGAGTTGTCAGGAAGTGGAATAGTCTGGGAAGTGATGTAGTGGAAGCAGGATCCGTACATAGCTTTAAGAAGAGGTGTGATAAAGCTCATGCAGCAGGAAGAGTAACCTAGTAGCGACCAGTGAAGAGGCGGGGCCAGGAGCTGTGAATCGACTCCTGCAGCCACAACTAGGTGAATACAACTAGGTGAGTACACACACACACACATCAGGAGGAAGACAACAGTCAAGTACCAGGTAATCAGGCTGAGGAAAGAAGGTGGGGAGCTCACAAGAAACGACCAAGAAGTATGTGAAGAGCTCAACACGAGATTTAAGGAAGTATTTATGGTGGAGACAGAAAGGACTCCGGGAAGTCAGAACAGAGGGGTACACCAACAAGGGATATACCAACAAGTGCTGGATGAAATACACACAACCGAGGAGGAGGTGAAGAAGCTGCTAAGTGACATTGATACCTCAAAGGTGGTGGGACCGGACAACATGTCTCCGTGGGTTCTTAGAGAGGGAGCAGAGACGCTGTGTGTGCCACTAACCACAATTTTCAACACATCCCTTGAAACTGGGCAACTACCTGAGGCGTGGAAGACGGCAAATGTATCCCCATCTTTAAGAAAGAAGACAGAAACGAGGCACTAAACTATAGACCAGTGTCACTGACGTGTATAGTACGCAAAGTCATGGAGAAGATTATCAGGAGGAGAGTGGTGGAACACCTGGAACGGAACAAGATTATACACGACAACCAGCACGGATTCATGGAAGGCAAATCCTGTGTCACAAACCTACTGGAGTTTTATGACAAGGTAACAGAAGTAAAACACAAGAGAGAGTAGTGGGTTGATTGCATTTTCTTGGACTGCAAGAAGGCCTTCGACACAGTTCCTCACAAGAGATTAGTGCAGAAGCTAGAGAATCAGGCATGTATAACAGGAAGGGCACTGCAATGGATCAGAGAATACC
The DNA here is from genome assembly GCA_009830355.1 of Cherax destructor. Classification (NCBI taxonomy): domain Eukaryota; kingdom Metazoa; phylum Arthropoda; class Malacostraca; order Decapoda; family Parastacidae; genus Cherax; species Cherax destructor. The sequence goes on from WNWK01009731.1 coordinate 2,075, forward strand.
TGACAGGGATGCAACAACGAGTCATGGTACGTGATGAGGTATCACAGAGGTGCCTGTGACGAGCGGGGTCCCACAGAGATCAGTCCTAGGACCAGTGCTATTTTTGGTATATGTGAATGACATGATGGAAGGGATAGACTCAGAAGTGTCCCCGTTTGCAGATGATGTGAAGTTAATGAGGAGAATTAAATCAGATGAGGATCAGGCAGGACTACAAAGAGACCTGGACAGGCTGGACACCTGGTCCAGCAACTTGCTCCTCGAATTTAACCCCACCAAATGCAGTCATGAAGATCGGGGAAGGGCAAAGAAGACCGCAGACAGAATATAGGATGGGTGGCCAAAGACTGCAAATCTCACTCAAGGAGAAAGATCTTGGGGTGAGTATAATACCGAGCAAGTCTCCAGAAGCACACATCAACCAGGTGGACAGAGACAGCATGTTCCAGAAAGGGGACACAGAAACAAGAGGTCAAAATTGGAAGTTGAAGACTCCGATGAGTCAAAAGAATGTTAGGAAGTATTTCTTCTGCAGTACCTGGAGTCTACCTGGAGGGCACTCCGGGGATCCACGACCCCGCTGCCCGGTCCACGACCAGGCCTCCCGGTGGATCAGGGCCTGAACAACCAGGCTGTTACTGCTGGCCGCACGTAGTCCAACGTACGAACCACAGCCCGGCTTATCCGGCACCGACTTTAAGTATCTATCCAGCTCCCTCTTGAAGGTAGCCAGGGGCCTATTGGTAATTTCCCTTATGCTTTGTGGGAGGCTGTTGAACAGTCTTGGGCTCTGGACACTTATGGTGTTTTCTCTTAGTGTACCAGTGGCGCCCCTACTTTTCATTGGGGGTATTTTGCACCGCCTGCCTAGTCTTTTACTTTCGTAGGGAGTGATTTCTGTGTTCAGATTCGGGACCATTCTTTCTTGGATTTTAAAAGTGTAGATTAATATATCTCTCACCTGCTTTCCAGCAAGTACAAGTCAAGTGCTTCCAAGCGTTCCCAGTAGTTGAGGTGTTTGATGGAACTTATATGTGTGCAGTAAAGGTTCTCTGTACACTCTCTAGATCTGCGATTTCTCCTGCTTTGAACGGAGATGTTAATGTACAGCAGTATTCCAGCCTAGAGAGAACAAGTGATTTGAAGCGGATCATCATTGGCTTGGTATCTCTTGTTTTGAACGTTCTCATTATCCATCCTATCATTTTCTTTGCAGTTGTGATCGTGGCACTGTTGTGATCCTTGAAAGTGAGATTCTCAGACATTACCACTCCCAGGTCCCTCACATTACTTTTCCGCTCTATTGTGTGATCAGAGTTTGTAGTATACTCAGTTCTAGTTATTATTTCCTCCAGTTTTCCATAACGGAGTAGTTGGAATTTGTCTTCATTGAACATCATATTGTTTTCCGTCGCCCATTGGACAACTTGGTTTATATCTTCTTGGAGGTTAACCGTGTCCTCAGTAGATGACAGTCTCATGCAGATCCTAGTATCGTCTGCAAAGGATGACACGGTGCTGTGGATTACATCTCTGTCTATGTCTGAAATGAGGATGAGGAACAGGATGGGGGCGAGTACTGTGCCTTGTGGAACAGAGCTTTTCACTATGGCAGCTTCCGATTTAACTCTGTTGATCACTACTCTTTGTGTTTCGATTGGTTACGAGTTGTCAGGAAGTGGAATAGTCTGGCAAGTGATGTAGTGGAGGCAGGAATCATACATAGTTTTGAGACGAGGTATGATAAAGCTCATGGAGCAGGGAGAGAGGACCCAGTACCGGTCAGTGAAGAGGCGGGGCCAGGAGCTGTGTCTCGTCCCCTGCAACCACAAATAGGTGAGTAGAAATAGATGAGTACACACACACACACACACACACACACACATGCAACCAAACAACCTAACCCAAAACACACATGCCATACCCAATGATTCCACCCACCTCATTACAAACTCCACCTTCCCACCAACCACCCATAGTTCCCCATCAGATCTCCCACTTTCCCAACCCCAACATACCCCCCAGACTACGGTTTTAGAAAAGAAGTTAAAGGTTTGGTATACAAATGCAGATGGTATAACAAATAAATGTGAGGAGTGGCATGAAAGAATAAAGGAGACATCCCCAGACATAATAGCACTCACAGAAACGAAACTCACCAGGATGATAACAGATGCAATCTTTCCACCCGGATATCAAATCCTCAGGAAAGATAGAGGAGCAGAGGGGAGGAGGAGTTGCACTGCTCATTAAGAACAGGTGGGGATTTGAGGAAGTGGAAGGAATGGATGGAATGGGTGAAAGGGACTACATAGTAGGAACAATTCAGTCTGAGGGCCATAAGGTGGTAATTGCTGTAATGTACAACCCGCCACAGAACTGCAGGAGGCCAAGAGAAGAATACGACGAGAGCAACAGAGCAATGGTAGACACACTAGCCGAGGTAGCCAGAAGAGCCCACATGGGGAGAGCAAAGTTACTAGTTATGGGTGATTTCAATCACAAAGAGATTGATTGGGAAAACCTAGAGCCCCATGGGGGTCCTGAATCATGGAGAGCCAAGATGATGGATGTGGTACTGGAAAACCTCATGCATCAACATGTTAGAACACTACCAGAGAGAGGTGGGGATGATCCAGCAAGACTGGACCTAGTATTCACCTTGAGTAGTTCGGACATCGAGGATATCACATATGAAAGGCCCCTTGGAGCTAGTGATCATTTGGTTCTGTGTTTTGATTATATAGTTGAGCTACAAGTGGAGAGGGGAGCAGGAATAGGAAGGGAGAAACGAAACTACAAAAGGGAGACTACACAGGCATGAGGAACTTCCTACAAGACGTTCAGTGGGAGAGAGAATTGGCAGGAAAACCAGTAAAAGAAATGATGGAATATGTGACAACCAAATGCAAAGAGGCAGAGGAGAGGTTTGTCCCCAAGGAAACAGAAGTAATGGGAAGACCAGAACGAGTCCTTGGTTCAGCCAGAGGTGTAGGGAGGCAAAAAGTAAGTGTAATAGAGAATGGAAAAAGTACAGAAGACAAAGGACTCAGGAAAATAAAGAGATTAGCCGAAGAGCCAGAAACGAATATGCACAGGTAAGAAGGAGGCTCAGCGACAATATGAAAATGATATAGCATCAAAAGTCAAGTCTGACCCGAAGCTGTTGTATAGCCACATCAGGAGGAAAACAACAGTCAAGGACCAGGTAATCAGGCTGAGAAAGGAAGGTGGGGAGTTCACAATAAACGACCAAGAGGTATGTGAGGAGCTCAACATGAGATTTAAAGAAGTATTTACACAGGAGACAGGAAGGACTCCAGGAATTCAGAATAGGAGGTATACCAACAAGTGCTGGATGAAATACACACAACCGAGGAGGAGGTGAAGAAGCTGCTATGTGAACTCGATACCTCAAAAGCGGTGGGACCGGACAACATTTCTCCGTGGGTCCTTAGAGAGGAGCAGAGATGTTGTGTGTGCCACTAACACAAATCTTCAACACATCCATTGAAACTGGGCAACTACCTGAGGCGTGGAAGATGGCAAATGTAGTCCCAATTTTTAAGAAAGGAGACAGACACGAGGCATTAAACTACAGACCTGTGTCACTGACGTGTATAGTATGCAAAGTCATGGAGAAGATCATCAGGAGGAGAGTGGTGGAGCACCTAGAAAGACACAAGCTTATAAACGACAACCAGCACGGTTTCAGGGAAGGAAAATCCTGTGTCACAAACCTACTGGAGTTTTATGACAAGGTAACAGAAGTAAGACACGAGAGAGAGGGTGGATAGACTGCATTTTTTGGACTGCAAGAAGGCGTTCGACACAGTTCTTCACAAGAGATTAATGCAAAAGCTAGAGGATCAGGCACACGTAACAGGAAAAGCACTGCAATGGATCAGAGAATATCTGACAGGGAGGCAACAACGAGTCATGGTACGTGACGAGATGTCAGAGTGGGCACCTGTGACGAGTGGAGTTCCACAAGGGTCAGTCCTAGGACCTGTACTGTTTTTGGTATATGTGAATGACATAACGGAAGGGTAGACTCAGAAGTGTCACTATTTGCAGATGATGTGAAGTTAATGAGAAGAATCAAATCAATCGAGGATCAGGCAGGACTACAAAGAGACCTGGACAGGCTGCAAGCCTGGTCCAGTAAGTGGCTCCTTGAATTTAACCCTGCCAAATGTAAAGTCATGAATATCGGGAAGGGCAAAGAAGACCGCAGACAGAGTATAGTCTAGGTGGCCAAAGACTGCAAACCTCACTCAAAGAAAAAGATCTTGGGGTGAGTATAATACCGAGCACATCTCCTGAGGCACACATCAATCAGATAACTGCTGCAGCATACGGGCGGCTGGCAAACCTAAGAATAGCGTTCCAATACCTCACTAAGGAATCATTCAAGACTCTGTATACCATATACGTCAGGCCCATACTGGAGTATGCAGCACCAGTTTGGAACCCACACCTGGTCAAGCACGTCAAGAAATTAGAGAAAGTGCAAGGTTTGCAACAAGACTAGTCCCAGAGCTAAGGGGATTGTCCTACGAAGAAAGGTTAAGGGAAATCGGCCTGACGACACTAGAGGACAGGAGGGTTAGGGAGACATGATAACGACATATAAAATACTGCGAGGAATAGATAAGGTGGACAGAGACAAAATGTTCCAGAGAGGGGACACAGAAACAAGGGGTCACAATTGGAAGTTGAAGACTCCTATGAGTCAAAGGGATGTTAGGAAGTATTTCTTCAGTCATAGAGTTGTCAGGAAGTGGAATAGCTTAGAAAGCGACATAGTGGAGGCAGGAACCATACATAGTTTTAAGACTAGGTTTGATAAAGCTCGTGGAGCAGGGAGAGAGAGAGAGAGGACCTAGTAGCAATCAGTGAAGAGGCGGGGCCAGGAGCTATGACTCGACCCCTGCAACCACAAATAGGTGAGTACAAATAGGTGAGTACACAATCATGCATGACTAATCTATAAGCAAAGTATTGACCTACTTTGTTATGAAGCATGACCGGAAGTAGATGTCATAACTACGAGAAAGAAAATGTACTGAGATGTTCTGGAAAAGGTGAAATTATATATTCTTTCACTCTCACCTGTCTACTTTTCGATATTTTATAAAACACAGAGTCTTGCTTTATTTCTCACAGTTGACAAGGCAGCCATGGCACTCAAATAGTCTTGACTTATTCACTCGGTGGATTACTGCATCAACGCTATTTGCTTGATAAATTTCTAAAATTATATGCTAGACATAATCTATTTTACCTGTCAATCTTCACCAAACCATCCAGCTCATGGCTAGTTCGTAATCTTGTGTTATGTCAAAAATAAAGAAGAATTTTCCCCAAATCCACACTGTCGAAATATTTGAAAGTTGCGATCTGGAGGTCCCTTTCCAATCGGAGGAACGAGTGCATTGTATCCACTGTCTCTCCCTCAGGAGCGGCTTTGGGGACAATGTAAAGTGAGGTAAAGACAATATTTCACCTGGCTGCTTCACAGAGGAGTTGGACTCTGCAAAGGAGTTAAACACCTCTTGAATCTATTCTGTTTTGTGGGAAATACGGATTACACTTACATCTAATCATTTTAATTAATATTATCTTGGTGTTAGTCATGCTTATAAATGTGAATGTGTACTGAGGTCGATAACGCTTGTTATGTGCGATGTTTCTCATGCATAAAGATTATTGCCTTTCTCTTAGAGGATGGTGTGGACACCCACATTAATATTCTTGTTGCTATGAGTTCTTGCCATTTGATGTCTGTAATTATAGTTGTCTTGTAAGTTATCCCAGAGTTGCTCGAGTCTTGTCATCAGCGTTTGACAACTGGTTCTATTGTTGTATTTGTTGTTGTTGTTAAGAGTTGTAGCAGTTAGGGGATGCAACAGCTGTATAAACCATACAGCTGGAACTCTGAAGTTTCATTGGTTTCCCATCATAACAATGACACTAGAAAAAAGAATGAGGACAACATGGGCTCCCGGGTCGGAATCCTGGCATTTAATTAAGAGAGGGAGGGAGAAGGCGGCTTGGATCCCATGATTAGAGAGAACATGAAGACTCATCAGAGAAGATGATAGTGGCTGTGCTTCCTGCTGCTTCACTTTATGATCTGATGACGTGGTTTCTGTGTCTCCTTTCTTTGCTTGCTCTGATGAACTGTCTTAGAAGCTTCTGTTTAATAAATGATTCGACAAGGACACACATTCCTACTGTGCACACTGAGAAAGTAATCTACAAATAGGCTTTATTTGGTTTTGTTTTTAGTTGAAGTGTTGGCAGTATTAGTATTACGTCTAATTTTTAATTAATGACCCACTAAATGTTGCACATTTTAATCTCACATTGTTTTTCAGTGTGTTTAGCAGCAAACTCAGATTCCCTTTATACAGACCGATGTCACAAAGGCAAGTTTTTAGTCATTGTTGCTTAGTTTGTTTGATATATATATATATATATATATACATATTATAACCACGAACGAGTGGTATTTAATCAATAACAACACTGCGATTAGCAGAGGACTCGAACCCATGTTGTTTTGGCTCTCCTCATGGTGAGCGAAAATTGCAACATGGGTTCGAGTCCTCGGCTAGTCGCAGTGTTATTGATTAAATACCACTCGTTCGTGGTTACACTACGATATATTCTGCTCGTGGAGGCTAGTACACCAAACGGGGAGTAGAATGAAATTAGCTCTGAGGCACCCACAACATCGTATGTCCTCGGATCACGGTACAACACCTAACTCTACTGGGTGCGTGATCTTTGTAGGATTGTATGGTCCAGTGGGTTAGAGCGTCATGGAATTTTCGCTCTGTGAAACAGAAACCTGAAACTGTTTTACATGATGGTAGGATTGCTGGTGTCTTTTTTTCTGTCTCATAAACACGTTGGATAACAGGTATATCTAGCTACTTCTACTTACACTTTAGGTCACACTACACTGGCATACACATGCATATATATACATACACACATCTAGGTTTTTCTTCTTTTTCTTAATAGCTCTTGTTCTTTTTATTTTCTCTATTGTCCGTGGGGAAGTGGAAGAGAATCTTTCCTCCGTGAGCCATGCGTGTCGTATGAGGCGACTAAGATGCCGGGAGCAATGGGCTAGTAACCCCTTCTCCTGTACAAATCTACTAAAAACGAGAAGAAGAAAAACTTTATAAAATTGGGTTGTCTGAATGTGCGTGGATGTAGTGCGGATGATAATAAAGAGATGATTGCCGATGTTATGAATGAAAAGAAGTTGGATGTCCTGGCCCTAAGCGAAACAAAGCTGAAGGGGGTAGGCGAGTTTCAGTGGGGAGAAATAAATGGGATTAAGTCAGGAGTATCTGAGAGAGTTAGAGCTAAGGAAGGGGTAGCAATAATGTTGAAGGATCAGTTATGGAAGGAAAAGAGGGAATATAAATGTGTAAATTCAAGGATTATGTGAATTAAAATAAGGGTCGGATGCGAAAAGTGGGTCATAATAAGCGTGTATGCACCTGGAGAAGAGAGGAGTGTAGAGGAGAGAGAGAGATTTTGGGAGATGTTAAGCGAATGTATAGGAACTTTTGAACCAAATGAGAGAGTAATTGTGGTAGGGGACCTAAATGCTAAAGTGGGAGAAACATGCAGAGAGGGTGTAGTAGGTAAGTTTGGGGTGCCAGGTGTAAATGATAATGGGAGCCCTTTGATTGAACTTTTGTATAGAAAGGGGTTTAGTTATAGGTAATACATATTTTAAGAAAAAGAGGATAAATAAGTATACTAGATATGATGTAGGACGTAATGACAGTAGTTTGTTGGACTATGTATTGGTAGATAAAAGACTGTTGAGTAGACTTCAGGATGTACATGTTTATAGAGGGCTACAGATATATCAGATCACTTTTTAGTTATAGCTACAGTGGGAGTAAAAGGTAGATGGGATACAAGGAAAATAGAATCAGTAAGTAAAAGAGAGGTGAAGGTTTATAAACTAAAAGAGGAGGCAGTTAGGGTAAGATATAAACAACTATTGGAGGATAGATGGGCTAGTGAGAGTGTAGGCAATGGGGTCGAAAATGTATGGGGTAGATTTAAAAATGTAGTGTTAGAGTGTTCAGCAGAAGTTTGTGGTTACAGGCGAGTGGGTGCGGGAGGGAGGAGGAGCGATTGGTGGAATGATGATGTAAAGAGAGTAGTAAGGAGAAAAAGTTAGCATATGAGAGGTTTTTACAAAGTAGAAGTGATGCAAGGAGGGAAGAGTATATGGAGAGAAAAAGAGAGGTTAAAAGAGTGGTGAAGCAATGTAAAAAAAGAGCAGATGAGAGAGTGGTGAGATGTTATCAGCAAATTTTGTTGAAAATAAGAAAAAGTTTTGGAATGAGATTAATAAGTTGAGGAAGCCTAGAGAACAAATGGATTTGACAGTTAAAAATAGGAGAGGAGAGTTATTAAATGGAGAGTTAGAGGTATCGGGAAGATGGAGAGAATATTTTGAGGATTTGTTAAATGTTGATGAAGACAGGGAAGCTGTGATTTCGTGTGTAGGGCAGGAGGAATAACATCTTGTAGGAGTGTGGAAGAGCCAGTTGTGGGTGTAGGGAAGTTCGTGAGGCAGTGGGTAGAATGAAAGGGGTAAGGCAGCTGGGATTGATGGGATAAAGATAGAAATGTTAAAAGCAGGTGGGGATATAATTTTGGAGTGGTTGGTGCTATTATTTAATAAATGTATGGAAGAGGGTAAGGTACCTAGGGATTGGCAGAGAGCGTGTATTGTTCCTTTGTATAAAGGCAAAGGGGACAAAAGAGAGTGCAAAATTATAGGGGAATAAGTCTGTTGAGTGTACCTGGTAAAGTGTATGGTAGAGTTATTATTGAAAGAATTAAGAGTAAAACAGAAAGCAGGATAGCAGATGAACAAGGGGCTTTAGGAAAGGTAGGGGGTGTGTAGACCAAGTGTTTACAGTGAAACATATAGGTGAACAGTATTTGGATAAGGATAAAGATGTTTTTGTGGCATTTATGGATTTGGAAAAGGCGTATGATAGGGTAGATAGGGGGGCAATGTGGCAGATGTTGCAGGTGTATGGAATAGGAGGAAGGTTACTGAAAGCAGTGAAGAGTTTTATGAGGATAGTGAGGCTCAGGTTAGAGTGTGTAGGAGGGAAGGGGACTATTTCCCAGTAAAAGTGGGCCTTAGACAAGGATGTGTGATGTCACCGTGGTTGTTCAATATATTTATAGATGGGGTTGTACGAGAAGTGAATGCGAGGGTCTTGGCAAGAGGTGTTGGGCTAAAAGATAAAGAATCAAATACAAAGTGGAGTTGTCACAATTGCTTTTTGCTGATGACACTGTGCTTTTGGGAGATTCTGAAGAGAAGCTGCAGAGGTTGGTGGATGAATTTGGTAGGGTGTGTAAAAGAAGAAAATTGAAAGTGAATATAGGAAAGAGTAAGGTGATGAGGATAACAAAAAGAATAGGTGACGAAAGATTGGATATCAGATTGGAGGAGAGAGTATGGAGGAGGTGAATGTATTCAGATATTTGGGAGTGGACATGTCGGCGGATGGGTCTATGAAGGATGAGGTGAATCATAGAATTGATGAGGGGAAAAGGGTGAGTGGAGCACTTCGGAGTCTGTGGAGACAAAGAACCTTGTCCATGGAAGTAAAGAGGGAATGTATGAGAGTATAGTTATACCAACGCTCTTATATGGGTGTGAAGCATGGGTGATGAATGTTGCAACGAGGAGAAGGCTGGAGGCAGTGGAGATGTCATGTCTGAGGTCAATGTGTGGTGTGAATATAATGCAGAGAATTCGGAGTTTGGAAATTAGGAGGAGGTGCGGGATTACCAAAACGATTGTCCAGAGAGCTGAGGAGGGTTGTTGAGGTGGTTTGGACATGTAGAGAGAATGGAACGAGACAGAGTGACTTCGAGAGTGTATAAATCTGTAGTGGAGGGAAGGCGGGGTAGGGGTCGGCCTAGGAAAGGTTGGAGGGAGGGGTAAAGGAAGTTTTGTGTGCGAGGGGCTTGGACTTCCAGCAAGCATGTGTGAGCGTATTTGATAGGAGTGAATGGAGGCATATGGTTTTTAATACTTGACGTGCTGGTGGAGTGTGAGCAAAGTAACATTTATGAAGGGATTCAGGAAACCGGCAGGCCGGACTTGAGTTCTGGAGATGGGAAGTACAGTGCCGGCACTCTGAAGGAGGGGTGTTAATGTTGCAGTTTATAACTGTAGTGTAAAGCACCCTTCTGGCAAGACAGTGATGGAGTGAATGATGATGAAAGTTTTTCTTTTTCGGGCCACCCTGCCTTGGTATGAATCGGCCGATGTGTTAATAAAAATAATAAAAAATATATATATATATATATATATATATATATATATATATATATATATATATATATATATATATATATATATATATATATATATATTATACTATAATTTTGCGACAGTGGTATTGAATCAATAATAACACTGCGACTAGCCAAGGATTCGAACCCATGTAGTTTGGCCCTGCCTCTGATGAGCGAAAATCACATGACGCCTTAACCCACTGAACCACACAATCATACAAGAACCAGCACCCAGCCAAGCTAGGTGTGTCTAAGGGTCGCTCGGACCATGAGTAACACACCTAGCTTGGCTGGGTGCTGGTTCTGTATGATTGTGTGGTTCAGTGGGTTAAGACGTCATGTGATTTTCGCTCACCAAGAGGCAGGGTCAAAACTACATGGGTTCGAATCCTCGCCTAGTCGCAGTGTTATTGATATATATATATATATATATATATATATATATATATATATATATATATATATATATATATATATATATATATATATAATGGGATGCGACGATACCAAAGTTTTGACCGATACCGATACTTTTCCAACATTTTTTTGTTTTTAAAATTATAATGACTATGCTCAATATATAAAGAAATACTTATTGCACAATGGGTATTAAACAACACAGGAAAGTTAAATATTAAATAACTTAATTTCTTTGAAATTATAATATAATGACAAAGTTGAAGATGAGAATCTGGTGGTGAACCTCCAGAGTCAAGATGACGTCGTTCACAGTGTTCCTTGAAGCAAATGATCTCGACATTGAACTTCAAGGAACATTGCGTCTTTTGTGATGAACTCTGTTTATCTCCAGATCTAAAGAAACTAAAGAGGTGGAGTAAAAAGAAACAGAGCAGAACGGCTGATAGACCACATGAGAAATCCTTTAAAGAGTGTCATCTGTACGCGTGTGAAGGTGTAACATGAGATTTGCATATAGCAGAGACACATCTAGATGAACGACAACTTCTGAGAAAGATACTATGCTAAGTTTACAGTGAAATCTTTATAACAACGTTCTGTCCACACCTGGTCTCTATCAAGTACTATACAAAACATAATGATACACGACCTTATAAGACAAATGAGCAAACCGTTCGGGTGAGGTCCCAAGAGAGGTACTAGAGTTACACAGTAGTGTTTATTGGTTATAATTATAATTATTAAAGGGGTGGATCGGTAAGCCTCGATCATATGACCAGAAGCTCCAGCGGCGGATCATCATATGACTCAGACCCGCGTCAGGAAACACTTGTCCTGTGTCCTGACGCCCCTACCTAACCCTGGTGAGGTAACGGATCATGAGGAGACGGATAATTCGAACAATATGCATATTTTAGGTGTCGATGTGCAGGGCCAGGTCCATAGAAAGTATTTTTATATAAATCATGTGTAATATTCCTTGAGAGTATTTTGTTTGATATTGTCACATAGATATATAATTGCTGCTTCCAGAGTCCTGCGTCGGGTTTGATCCTCCTGACATAAATGTTGTACTGAGCCACACTTCATAATGTGTGAGTGAAGACTGCAGTAAACCACTCACTCATTCCTCATTACATCCATCCTGTTAGTATACAAAAGAATAAAAAACCACAGTACTACGACTACTACTACTACTATCACTACCACCACTGCTTCTTCCTCCACTATCATACTATTCCCTCTTCTCGTTATACTACTCCTGTCCCCGCCCCCTCTAGTATATATTCTGGCTCCCTTCCCTTCGCGCGTGTGTGACTAGTTAATGGCTCGAGTCGGACCGAAACGTCGTCATAAGCTCCAGTCTCCTATGTGTTGGTTATTTGTGTACTGTTAGTATATTTGTGTTACTGAAGGAGAGTGTGAAGGTGACGCCCTCTGCTTCACCGATGTGTTCCCATAGCAGTGTTGACCTCGAGTCTGCGAGGTCTGGTGATATCTTTGATGGTTCAACTGGGTATGAAAGCAATATCAATATTGGTTTTATGGAAAATGTGAGTGATTGTGGAGGCAACCTGTCAAATGAGGGAGAACAAGACAAGGATCAGTGTTAGCTGTTCCCCTGAGAGTGCATCGTAAAGGCTTTCCTTTTCCAGGAAATTTACGAGTGCTGAAAGCGTCCTAGATGTATTTTTGTTCCTCAAGACATTTTTCATTAAAAATTCTGAAGGCGTGTAGGAAAAATCTGTAATGACTCCGCGTTAAGTGTAAGGGTCGTGGTGCAAAAAATAGTGTATCAAGTCATCTTTATTGGTGGGTTTTCCAGAGACAGTGTTTGAGTGTCCTTCCTTGATGAGGACGTCAAGAAAGAGTAACGAGTGATCTTTATCTTCCTCCAGAGTATACTGTATAGTGGGTTCTATTGGTTTAAGTGTGTCCTTAAATTGATTAAGATAACAGCATCATGTGTCCTTAAACTGGTGAAGATTACAGGGCCATGTGTCCATACATTGATGATTACAGCGTCAGGTGTCCTAAAATTGGTGAAGATGCTTCCTTGACTTCTGAAACTATTACAACCACATCACTTTTATTGACAAAAACCTGGGATGGACATCGACCCACCTCCCTGACCCTCACAGCCTCACCCACTACACCTGCTCCTGTCTAACGTCTTCCTTATATGGTCACCCACAAATCGCGCACATCTAACTTATCGCTTTACTAACTTACCGACTTTACTAATTTACCGACTTTACTAATCACCATAACCCATAGTAACTTCCTGCTTTCTCCTTGCTGTTGTCTTATTATTTACTGATATTGGCTTTATTATAGTGGAATATCAGAGGATACGGGGGAAATCGGGAAGTTCCAAGTGTTGTTTTCCCAGTTTTCGCTTTCATGTACTGTTTACAAGAACCGAAATTACGTTCCACTGTTGGACTTGTTGTCTCTGGCTACGTTGTTTGTTACCATCACTTGAGTCTTCTTCCCGACGAGACATTCAACGAGAGTGAGCTGCTGCTGCCCAATATTCCTTATTCTCGAGTTTCCATTCATAACTCTGCTTCATTATAATGCATCTCGGATATATTTAGACAAGTGGTACACGGTCTGCTCTTTTTCCCCTTTTTAGCCATTATCTGCCCCTGACATTCATTTTCTAATTTCTTCCTTACCTCTGTCACTTCTTTTATTAGGTGATTTTTAATGCGCATTGTTTCTTCTGGGATCTCACTGTGACTCTAGTGGCGACCAGTTAGAGGCTTTCTCACTTATCTTTCTCTTAATGTTTTATACTTCGGTACCCCAACACATTTCGAGCCTCGCACTCGTACTCTTTCCTGTATAGATGTTTCTTTATGCTCTTCTACTATAGCGCTGAACTTTTGCCTGTAGGAGCTGATCATCATGACAGGTGATCATCATGACAGTGATCATTACCCTCTTATTATTACTTCTCATTCTCGTGCCCAACCCTCTCGTCACAGTTTGCGTGATCAGACTGGGCTTTTATTCACACCACTCTTTTTCCAGATGTTTGCCCTACTACACTTCGTTCTCCAGCGACGAGTTCTTATAACTCGTCCGTGGAGGACGATTGCAATTTCCAGCACCTCAGGTAAACATTATCAGAGGTATGAACCCTGGTGGTGTCCTGACTGTGCTCGTGCTCTGAGTTTAAAACTCGCTACGTTGGACAGGTCCCTTACCTTTAAGAGCTTTTAAACAAGTGAGAGCGTGTGCTCGTTGTGTTATATAGATAGCGAAACATATTTATTGGCAAGCTTACGTGTCCGCTGTCAATTCCGATACAGTGTGTAGTCTGGGAAAAGGTCCGGAAGTTGACTAGCAAGTACTCTCCTGACGTTACTCCCACGCTCTTACTGCTGCTGGCTGGCGTTGCAAACTTTTTGAGGTTGCCACCGCAACTGGACATCACCTTGTCCATGTATCTCAACGGCTCCATCCCTCTACCTAACATATTTTCTCCAGTGTCGAGAGGGAGTCGGTGCTTCTGGATTTTCCTTCTCACATTAAGGAACTTTATAACGCGCCCTTCACGCTCCGCGACCTCACCCCAACACCTTCCCCTGTCAACCGACAGCAGCTTATAACATCCAAGTCTGTGTGCTTTAAGAGGAACGTAAGTTCCCCCGTCTTCTAATAAAATGTTCATTTTTCCACTATAATCTACCTTATAGTGCTTTGTCTGTTTCGTAATGAGAAGTCTACGATCTTCCCTTAATTCATGGTATAACTTAGCAAATCTTTGAGGACAATTATGTTGCAGAGGTGTGAGCTTTGCTCAGAGGCGGATGTCCCGTCTTTGTAAGATCGACATGATATCCATTGTCTTCGTTATTTTGTCTATTTTCACGACCTTCTTGATCCTCTCACGTATAGAACGATAAGGGATATCAGGCTAATATGTTAAATTTACTTCCTTATTTATTGTGACTATCCTCTCCGTAATCTTTATTGGCTTCCCTCAATTCTCCTTCTCTTTATATTCATCCTACATCTTACTCTTTCCTCCCTCCTTAGGAAGTTCTGATGATTCGTGTTTGCTTCTCCACACTTCCCCGTGTGAAGGTCCAGTTGCCTCCTACAACTTCACTGACAACTTCCATTCTCATTTTCATGTGATCGCAGCGCTCACTGATGATTCTAAACCCCTGGTGGTGGTCTAGAAATAACAAAGAAGCACAATACCGTAACTGGAGCAACACACAAATACCCGCAAGTAAGAGAGAGAAAAACTTATGACGACGTTTCGATCCGTCTTGGACCATTCACAAGCTTTTTCTGTTCTGTGTTCGGGTTATTTATGTATCGTATGCAATTGTTTTTCCTGAAACAACAATCCCAGGTCATAAATAACCAACACAGGAGACTGAGACTTATGACGACGTTTCGCTCAGTCTTGGACCATTAACGTCGTCCTAAGTTTATCTCCCAGTCACGGTACTATTTTTTTTTTAATTCTCGAGTCCCAAGTCGCAGCTAGTGTTTGACAGCTCTCATAAAGAGCGTCAATGTACCGCCTCGTCACTCCTAGTTGTTCCACACATCAACAGCTCATCACAGGATATCCAGAAATTCGGCTTCCATCATCCCTCGAATATAAACATTGGTTATGTCGCATATATAGTAAACATAAGAAGTAAACAAGCAGACTCTGCTACTTGGTCAGCTATTCATGACGTCCCAATTTCCCAGAGGGATATTTCTTTCTCTGACTATATATTCAGTTCTTCTGACAACAATTGCACAAGTGTTGGCAACAACGCTGGTGGAAGTTGAAAGACAACGGATTGTGTTTTTTATCAGAGCACGTTTAGGTGTGTGGCCTAAACCCTGCCGCTTATGTATCAGACACACGTAACTCACTGACACATACCACATAGACACTGTCTGCTACGACTCTCAGCTTTCACTTTCAGTCCAATATTTCGTAAGAGATTGCGTTGTTTATCACTGAGCTTGCAAGATTATGTGTGATGTTTACACCGCTTAACACACTCACTTTAACTGACGTCCTCGTGAATGTCTCACCCCTGACGAACTCTTTCCTTCACTCTCACCCCTGACGCACTCTCTTCATCACTCTCACCTCTGACGCACTCTCTTCATCACTTTCACCCCTGATGCACACTCTCACCCCTGATGCACACTCTCACCCCTGATGCACACTCTCACCCCTGATGCACACTCTCCATCACTCTCACCCCTGACGCACTCTAAGGCACTCTCACCCTGACGCACTCTCTCCATCACTTTCACCCCTGCTGCACACTCTCACCCATGATGCACACACTCCATCACTCTCACCCCTGATGCACACTCTCACCCCTGACGCACTCTCTCCATCACTCTCACCCCTGACGCACTCTCTCCGTCACTCTCACCCCTGACGCACTCTCTCCGTCACTCTCACCCCTGACGCCCTCTCTCCGTCACTCTCATACATGACGCACTCTCTCCGTCACTCACCCCTGACGCACTCTCTCCGTCACTCTCACCCCTGACGCACTCTCTCCGTCACTCTCACCCCTGACGCCCTCTCTCCATCACTCTCACCCCTGACGCCCTCTCTCCGTCACTCTCACCCATGACGCACTCTCTCCGCCACTCTCACCCTGACGTACTCTCTCCATCACTCTCATCCCTGACGACCATCTCCATCCTCTCACCCTAACGCACTCTCTACGTCCCTCACCCTGACGCCTCTCTCCATCACTCTCACCCTGACGCCCTCTCTCCGTCACTCTCACCCATGACGCACTCTCTCCGCCACTCTCACCCCTGACGTACTCTCTCCATCACTCTCATCCCTGACGCACCATCTCCATCACTCTCACCCCTAACACACTCTCTACGTCACTCTCACCCCTGACGCACTCTCTCCATCACTCTCACCCCAGACGCACTCTCTCCTTCACTCTCACCCTTGACACACACTCTCCATCACTCTCACCACTGACGCACTCTCTAGTTCACTTCCACCACTGACGCACTCTCTCCTTCACTCTTCCCCCTGACGCACTCTCCCCATCACTCACACAACTGACGCACTCTCTCCATCACTCTCACCCATGACGAACTCTCTCCTTCACTCTCACCCCTGACGCACTCTCCATCACTCTCACAACTAACGCACTCTCTCCATCACTCTCACCCCTGACGCACTCCATCACTCTCACCCCTGACGCACTCCATCACTCTCACAACTGACGCACTCTCTCCATCACTTTCACCCCTGACGCACTCTCTCCATCACTTTCACCCGTGACGCACTCTCTCGATCACTCTCACAACTGACGCACTCTCTCCATCACTCTCACAACTGACGCACTCTTTCCATGACTCTAACCCCTGACGCACTCTCCATCACTCTCACACCTGACGCACTCTCTCCATCACTCTCACCCCTGACGCACTCTCTCCATCACTCTCACCCCTGACGCACTCTCCATCACTCTCACCCCTGACGCACTCTCCATCACTCTCACCCCTGACGCACTCTCCATCACTCTCACCCCTGACGCACTCTCTCCATCACTCTCGCCTCAGACGCACTTTCTACTTTACTCTCACCCCTGACGCACTCTCCATCACTCTCACCCTGACGCACTCTCTCCATCACTCTCACAACTGACGCACTCTCTCCATCACTCTTACCCCTGACGCACTCTCTCCATCACTCTCACTGACGCACTCTCTCCATCACTCTCACCCTGACGCACTTCCATCACTCTCACCATGACGCCCTCTCATCATCACTCACCTGACGCACTCCTCCATCACTCACCCCTGACGCACTCTCTCCATCACTCTCACCACTGACGCACTCTCTCCATCACTCTACCCCTGACGCACTCCTCCATCACTCACCCTGACGCACTCTCTCCATCACTCACCCTGACGCACTCTCTCCATCACTCTCACACCTGACGCACTCTCTCTATCACTCTCACCCCTGACGCACTCTCTCCATCACTCTCACCCTGACGCACTCTCTCCATCACTCACCCCTGACGCACTCTCTCCATCACTCTCACCCCTGACGCACTCTCTCCATCACTCTCACCCTGACGCACTCTCTCCATCACTCACCCTGACGCACTCTCTCCATCACTCACCCCTGACGCACTCTCTCCATCACTCACCCCTGACGCACTCTCTCCATCACTTCACCCTTGACGCACTCTCTCCATCACTCTCACCTTTGACGCACTCTCTCCATCACCTCACCCTGACGCACTCTCTCCATCACTCTCACCCTGACGCACTATCTCCATCACTCTCACCCTGACGCACTCTCTCCATCACTCTCACCTCTGACGCACTCTCTCCATCACTCTCACCCTGACGCACTCTCTCCATCACTCTCACCCTTGACGCACTCTCTCCATCACTCTCACCCCTGACGCACTCTCTCCATCACTCTCACCCTTGACGCACTCTCTCAATCACTCTCACCCTTGACGCATTCTCTGAATCACTCTCACCCTTGACGCACTCTCTCCATCACTCTACCCTGACGCACTCTCTCACATCACTCTACCTTGACGCACTCTCTCATCACTCTCACCCTTGACGCACTCTCTCCATCACTCTCACCCTTGACGCACTCTCTCCATCACTCTCACCCTTGACGCACTCTCCATCACTCTCACCCTTAACGCACTCTCTTCATCACTCTCACCCTTGACGCACTCTCTCCTTCACTCTACCTTGACCACTCTCCACACACCTGCCACTCACATCACCTTGCCTCCTTCATCATCACCCTTGCCTCTCCCACTCACACATACTCGCCATGCCACTCACACACCCCTGCCCACTCACACACCCCTGCCCACTCACACACCCTGCCCACTCACACACCCCTGCCCACTCACACACCCCTGCCCACTCACACACCCCTGCCCACTCACACACCCCTGCCCACTCACACACCCTGCCCACTCACACACCCCTGCCCACTCACACACCTGCCCATCACACCCTGCCCACTCACACACCTGCCACTCACACACCTGCCCACTACACACCTGCCCACTCACACACCCTGCCACTCACACCCTGCCACTCACACACCCCTGCCCACTCACACACCCTCCACTCACACACCCTGCCCACTACACACCCTGCCCACTCACACACCTGCCCACTCACACACCTGCCCATCACACACCCTGCCACTCACACACCTGCCACTCACACACCCTCTTGCCCACTCACACCCTGCTCACTCACACACCCTGCCCACTCACACACCTCTGCCACTCACACCTCCACTCACACCTGCCCACTCACACACCCTGCCCACTCACACACCTCTGCCACTCACACACCCTGCCCACTCACACACCCTGCCCACTCCACCCTGCCATCACACCCTGCCACTCACACCTCCTGCCCACTCACACACCCCTGCCCACTCACACACCCCTGCCCACTCACACACCCCTGCCCACTCACACACCCCTGCCCACTCACACACCCCTGCCCACTCACACACCCTGCCCACTCACACACCCTGCCCTCCACACCCTTGCCCACTCACACACCTGCCTCCCACTCCCTCACACCCTGCCCACTCACACACCCCTGCCCACTCACACACCCTTGTCCTCCGCACATTCCTACTTTTGCACATTTCTCCCTGCACCCTTTGACCCTTTCGGGTTTACTCTTGACATAATTATAATAACAATCCATCAGTTTTACAGCAATTTTAACATTTATTAATCATAATTTTATATGATAATTAGCAATTTGTTTGACATAGAGATGCAAAGTTCATTATGAGTCCACAAAACAAAGTTCATTATGAGTCCACAAGACAAAGTTCATTAGAGTCCACAAGACAAAGTTATTTTGAGTCAAGACAAAGTTCATTATGATCCGCAAGACAAAGTTCATTATGAGTCCACAAGACAAAGTTCATTATGAGTCCACAAGACAAAGTTCATTATGAGTCCACAAGACAAAGTTCATTATGAGTCCACAAGACAAAGTTCATTATGAGTCCACAAGACAAAGTTCATTATGAGTCCGCAAGACAAAGTTCATTATGAGTCCACAAGACAAAGTTCATTATGAGTCCACAAGACAAAATTCATTATGAGTCCACAAAACAAAGTTCATTATGAGTCCACAAGACAAAGTTCATTATGAGTCCGCAAGAAAAAGTTCATTATGAGTCCGCAAGACAAAGTTCATTATGAGTCCGCAAGACAAAGTTGCAACAATTTGCAACATAAATGCATACGCATTACAAACACAAGAGTTGTGTTGCTCTGAGTGTGATGCCGTTGTGTTGAACTTCATAAAAAAAAGTTCTTGTAAAACAGGAATGGTATGAAATGGATTCCCTGGATGGCACATTAGATTTAGATATATGAATCACCTAAAAATTCGTTTTAGAAGCGAAGGCGTGAACAAAAACAATACAGATCCATTTTGGTGGTGTCCATCTTAGATCTGCCACACGATGGATGCTGCCATAGCATCATTAATAGGATCCTGTATCAGCAGTCTTCCCGAGGATAATAAATCTCTAAAAAAATACTTTATTGCCAATAATTGGAGGTTGAGCAATAAACTGATAAGGTGGCTGGAGGAGTATCAGCAGAGGGAGTGTAGCGCTAATGATAGCAGTCTGGAATACATCTCTGGTATCACTTGTTTTATAATGAGACTTGGGAACAGATCGGGTTCAAAATGGAGGAGGCTTCTCTGTAAAGAAGGATGGAAGGTCAGTAGTCAGTAGCAAGATGAGACACGTAACCACACCTGACCCCCTTTTTTAACTTTTAATTATGAAACAAATTGTGTACACCCGTAGTGTGCTGCTTCTCTCTCTCTCTCTCTCTCTCTCTCTTCTCTCTCTCTCTCTCTCTCTCTCTCTCTCTCTCTCTCTCTCTCTCCCGGACTGGTATACAGCGGGAATAAAAGCCGTCCATGTTTCCTGCTCATCAACATGTAATGAAATTTGTCAGCTGGAGGTGAGAGACTTGAGTAACGTCTTCCATAGACTTTTCCAGGAAGGTATCTGGATGCTGATGACACGTTCTTGATCCAATTAACTGGAGCTACCCTTTCCTTTCTTGGTTCAAACCTAATTGCTTCTCATTCAAAAAGTGTTGCTTGACCCCTGCAGGTTTAGTGCTTCCACAAGAATATAATAACACATATTGGGCAGAGTAGCTACGAGGGCTGAATTCAGAGGCTTAATGAAAATATTATAAAAGGGACTGACCACCTCAAACTATTTTTCCAAGGTTGATGGACTGATGACATTATCTTCATTTCACCACTACACTGCTGCCTTTGTATTTGACTGAAGAAGCCTACTGTGTAGGCGAAACGTTTCAACAGTAATGATACCCAGCTGTTGCACATGTGTCTTACTCTTCAGAAATTTGGTTCCAGCACATAGTGTGCCTGGAAGGTAGTGGTGTGTGCCTGGAAGGTAGTGGTGTGTGCCTGGAAGGTAGTGGTGTGTGCCTGTAAGGTAGTGGTGTGTGCCTGGAAGGTAGTGATGTGTGCCTGGAAGATAATGTTGTGGGCCTGGAAGGTAGTGTTGTGTGCCTGGAAGGTAGTGTTGTGTACCTCGAAGGTAGTGGTGTGTGCCTGGAAGGTAGTGGTGTGTGCCTGGAAGGTAGTGGTGTGTGCCTGGAAGGTAGTGGTGTATGCCTGGAAGGTAGTGGTGTGTGCTTGGAAGATAGTGGTGTGTGCCTGGAAGGTAGTGGTGTGTGCCTGGAAGGTAGTGGTGTATGCCTGGAAGGTAGTGGTGTGTCCTTGGAAGGTAGTGGTGTGTGCCCTGAAGGTAGTGGTGAGTGCCTGGAAGGTAGTAGTGTATGCCTGGAAGGTAGTGGTTTGTGCCTGGAAGGTAGTGGTGTGTGCCTGGAAGGTAGTGGTGTGTGCTTGGAAGGAAGTGATGTGTGCATGGAAGGTAGTGTTGTTTGCCTGTAAGGTAGTGGTGTGTGCCTGGAAAGTAGTGGTGAGTGCTTGGAAGGTAGTGGTGTGTGCCTGGAAGGTAGTGGTGTGTGCCTGGAAGGTAGTGGTGTGTGCCTGGAAGGTAGTGGTGTGTGCCTGGAAGGTAGTGGTGTGAGCCTGTAAGGTAGTGATGTGTGCCTGAAAGGTAGTGGTGTGTGCCTGGAAGGTAGTGGTGTGTGCCTGGAAGGTAGTGGTGTGTGCCTGGAAGGTAGTGGTGTGAGCCTGGAAGGTAGTGGTGTGAGCCTGGAAGGTAGTGGTGTGTGCCTGGAAGGTAGTGGTGTGTGCCTGGAAGATAGTGGTGTGAGCCTGGAAGGTAGTGGTGTGTGCCTGGAAGGTAGTGGTGTGAGCCTGGAAGGTAGTGGTGTGTGCCTGGAAGGTAGTGGTGTGTGCCTGGAAGGTAGTGGTGTGTGCCTGGAAGGTAGTGGTGTGTGCCTGGAAGGTAGTGGTTTGAGCCTGGAAGGTAGTGGTGTGTGCTTGGAAGGTAGTGGTGTGTGCCTGGAAGGTAGTGGTGTGTGCCTGGAAGGTAGTGGTGTGTGCCTGGAAGGTAGTGGTGTGGGCCTGGAAGGTAGTGGTGTGTGCCTAGAAGGTAGTGGTGTGAGCCTGGAAGGTAGTGGTGTGTGCCTGGAAGGAAGTGGTGTGTGCCTGGAAGATAGTGGTGTGAGCCTGGAAGGTAGTGGTGTGTGCCTGGAAGATAGTGGTGTGTGCCTGGAAGGTAGTGGTGTGAGCCTGGAAGATAGTGGTGTGTGCCTGGAAGGTAGTGGTGTGTGCCTGGAAGGTAGTGGTGTGAGCCTGGAAGGTAGTGGTGTGTGCCTGGAAGGTAGTGGTGTGTGCCTGGAAGATAGTGGTGTGAGCCTGGAAGATAGTGGTGTGAGCCTGGAAGGTAGTGGTGTGTGCCTGGAAGGAAGTGGTGTGTGCCTGGAAGATAGTGGTGTGAGCCTGGAAGGTAGTGGTGTGTGCCTGGAAGATAGTGGTGTGTGCCTGGAAGGTAGTGGTGTGAGCCTGGAAGATAGTGGTGTGTGCCTGGAAGGTAGTGGTGTGTGCCTGGAAGATAGTGGTGTGAGCCTGGAAGATAGTGGTGTGTGCCTGGAAGGTAGTGGTGTGTGCCTGGAAGGTAGTGGTGTGTGCCTGGAAGATATGTGTGTCTTAATGATGCAGTGGGCGTCTAAAAGATACACTGCGCTCCTGGAAGATAAAATGGGCTTCTGAATGATATATTAAGTGCTTGGGGATCGTAGAATATGTATATCAGTTTTATTTTATCTCTGAAAGAAACAATATATATCTTGTATGAACATTTATAATGTAATACACACATCTTAGGAATATAAATCTTTATTTACTAGAAAATTCAGAAAAAAAAGAGTACTGCATCCTTGAAATGCATTCCATTAAACATTCATTGAACTTTTACTAGGAGCATAAGCCAAGCCTATTTGCCTGAAAAACTTACCTGAAATACTCTTTCTGAAACACTTAAAATCATTATAAAGTAAACTTTCATTAGAAACTTAGCTAATTATATATTTCCTGAATAGCATTGTAGCCTATAGAGTCGCTCCTCTAATAGTATTGTTGAAAATAAACGTCAATGGAAAAGAGCCGCAGAAGAAACTGCAAGGAGACAGAGCTTTAACCTGCCTCTGGAGAGTGTACATTCCCATGGTAAACATGCGTCATGGCCTTTCAGTGCATCTGGGTCTCGGGGGAAACATTCAATTGTAGCGACGCTGGAGGCGACGGACCAGGACCAAGATACTTTGCTGAAATAGCCAAGGACTGAGGGAGATTGTGGCAGTAGTACTGAGAACACTGAGTGTGTTCCTGTTTGTATATTTGCGTCTCTCTCCGTGTGTGTGTGTGTGTGTGTGTGTGTGTGTGTGTGTGTGTGTGTGTGTGTGTGCTTCTATGCTTGTTGCTACTAAGTCCACCGTCTCCCTGCTCCAAGAGTGTGTGTACTTACCTATTTGTGGTTACAGGGATCGATTCATAGCTCTTGGTCCCGTCTCTTCACTGGACGCTACCAGGTCCACTCTCTCCCTGCTCCATGAGCTTTATTATACCTCTTCTTAAAGCTATAAATGGATCCTGCCTCCACTACATCACTCTCCATACTGTTCCACTTCCTGACAACTCTGTTACTGAATAAGTACTTCCTAACATCCCTGTGACTCATCTGAGTTTTCAACTTCCAGCTATGACCCCCTTGTTGCTGTGTCCCATCTCTGAAACATTCTGCCCCTGTCCCTGAAAACGTGTTGGCCGTCGTTGGTGAGCTCATTCCTTTCTAGGTGCTCCACCACTCTTCTTCCGATAATCTTATCCATGACTTTGCATACTATACATGTCAGTGACACTGGTCTGTCGTTTAGTGATTCATGTCTCTCTCCTTTTTTAAAAATTGGGACTACATTTGCTGTCTTCCATACCTCAGGTAATCTCCCTGTTTCGATAGATGTGTTGAATATTGTTGTTAGGGGTACACATAGCGCCTCTGCTTCCTCTCTCAGGACCCATGGAGAGATGATTTCCGGCCCCATTGCCTTTGAGCCTCTTCACTTCTTCCTCGGTTGCATGTATTGTGTCCAGCACTTGATGGTGTACCCCACCTCTTCGTCTTTCTGGAGGCCTTTCTATCTCCTCTGTGAACACCTCTTTGAATCTCATGTTGAGCTCCTCACGCCCTTCACGGTCATTTCTTGTGACCTCCCCTCCTTCCTTCCTCAGCCTGATTACCTGATCCTTGACTGTTGTTCTCCTCCTGATGTGGCTGTACAACAGCTTTCGGTTTGATTTGGCTTTATCTGCTATTTCATTTTCATATTGTCTTTGGGCCTCCCTTCTTACCTGTGCATATTCATTTCTGGTTCTACGACTGCTCTCCTTATTCTCCTGGGTCCTTTGCCTCCTATACTTCTTCCATTCCCTAGCACACTTTGTTTTGGCCTCCCTGCACTTTTGGGTGAACCACGGGCTCATCCTGGCTTGTTCATTATTTCTGTTACCCTTGGGTACAAACCTCTCCTCAGCTTCCTTGCAAATTGTTGTCACATATTCCATCATCTCGTTTACTGACTCCCCTGCCAGTTCTCTGCCCCACTGAACCCCGTTCAGGAAGTTCTTCATGCCTACGTAGTCCCCTTTCTTGTAGTTTGGCTTCATTCGTGTGTGCATGCGTGTGTGCGCTTGCGTGTGTGCGTGCGTACGCGCGCGTGTGTGTGAACTTTCCTATTTGTACTCACCTATTACAGTTTGTTGCATGCAAAGAGTATGTAACCTTTATTCGGAGCATGTTAAACACACCCACATAGGCTCCCCTCCAACCAGTGAACCATCGTTAAAGGTTTGGTGATGAGGGCCCCATCATCAAATCAACGACTCGGTTCAGCCAATTAATGACAATGACAAAGGTGACGTGGTTACCACTCGCGGTTTGTCATTGGAATTCCTGCATAGAGCTGGTTGTGGAAAGTTGTCTGTCTTTTGGCTGCTGCTTAGCCTAGACAACTGTGGCTTGCACTAAACACTACTCCTTTGTATATAGTGTACATATGTGAAAATAGCACTTTGTTATACTTGAAGGAAAAGACAAAAGTCTTATATAATCACAATTACTTGGTGAAGGAAAAGATAAAAGTTTGGAATTAATCTACCTGATTTTTGAAAGAAATACAATTTCAATACATCTTCTACTGTGTTTCTTTGCTCCAAGCTCCCTTTACACTCAGGTTAACAGGCCATTGAACCTGAGGTTGTAATACAGTTGCAGGCATCGTGTGTCAGCCCCTTACCCTGCCTAGTAACTGGCCGCGCCTCACACTGCCTAGTAACTAACCGCGCCTCACACTGCCTAGTAACTGCCGCGCCTCACACTGCCTAGTAACTAACCGCGCCTCACACTGCCTAGTAACTGGCCGCGCCTCACACTGCCTAGTAACTAACCGCGCCTCACCCTGCCTAGTAACTAACCGCGCCTCACACTGCCTAGTAACTGGCCGCGCCTCACACTGCCTAGTAACTAACCGTGCCTCACAATGCCTAGTAACTGGCCGCGCCTCACCCTGCCTAGTAACTAACCGCGCCTCACACTGCCTAGTAACTGGCCGCACCTCACACTGCCTAGTAACTAACCGTGCCTCACCCTGCCTAGTAACTAACCGCGCATCACACTGCCTAGTAACTAACCGCACCTCACACTGCCTAGTAACTAACCCGCGCCTCACCCTGCCTAGTAACTAACCGGCCTCACACTGCCTAGTAACTAACCGCACTCACACTGCCTAGTAACTAACCGCGCCTCACACTGCCTAGTAACTAACCGCGCATCACACTGCCTAGTAACTAACCGCACCTCACACTGCCTAGTAACTAACCGCGCCTCACCCTGCCTAGTAACTAACCGCGCCTCACACTGCCTAGTAACTAACCGCGCCTCACCCTGCCTAGTAACTAACCGCGCCTCTCACTGCCTAGTAACTAACCGTGCCTCACCCTGCCTAGTAACTAACCGCGCTCACACTGCCTAGTAACTAACCGCGCCCCACACTGCCTAGTAACTAACCGCGCCCCACACTGCCTAGTAACTAACCGCGCTCACACTGCCTAGTAACTGGCCGCGCCTCCTGCCTAGTAACTAACCGCGCTCACACTGCCTAGTAACTAACCGCGCTCACACTGCCTAGTAACTCAACCGCGCCTCACACTGCCTAGTAACTAACCGCGCTCACACTGCCTAGTAACTAACCGCGCTCCACACTGCCTAGTAACTAACCGCGCTCACACTGCCTAGTAACTAACCGCGCCTCACACTGCCTAGTAACTAACCGCGCCTCACACTGCCTAGTACACGCTCACTCCTAGTACTCGCGCTCACACTGCCTAGTAACTAACCGCGCCTCACACTGCCTAGTAACTAACCGCGCTCACACTGCCTAGTAACTCAACGCCTCACACTGCCTAGTAACTGGCCGCGCCTCCACTGCCTAGTAACTAACCGCGCCTCACACCTGCCTAGTAACTAACCGCGCCTCACACTGCCTAGTAACTAACCGGCCTCACCTGCCTAGTAACTAACCGCGCTCACACTGCCTAGTAACTAACGCGCCTCACACTGCCTAGTAACTAACCGCGCCTCACACTGCCTAGTAACTAACCGCGCCTCACACTGCCTAGTAACTGGCCGCGCCTCACACTGCCTAGTAACTAACCGCGCCTCACACTGCCTAGTAACTAACCGCGCCTCACACTGCCTAGTAACTAACCGCTCACACTGCCTGTAACTGCGCGCTCACACTGCCTAGTAACTAACCGCGCTCACACTGCCTAGTAACTAACCGCGCCTCACACTGCCTAGTAACTAACCGCGCCTCACACTGCCTAGTAACTAACCGCGCCTCACCCTGCCTAGTAACTAACCGCGCCTCACACTGCCTAGTAACTAACCGCGCCTCACACTGCCTAGTAACTAACCGCGCCTCACACTGCCTAGTAACTAACCGCGCCTCACACTGCCTAGTAACTAACCGCGCCTCACACTGCCTAGTAACTGCCGCGCTCTCACTGCCTAGTAACTAACCGCGCTCACACTGCCTAGTAACTAACCGCCTCACACTGCCTAGTAACTCAACTCGCGCCTCACACTGCCTAGTAACTAACCGCGCCTCACACTGCCTAGTAACTGGCTGCGCCTCACACTGCCTAGTAACTGGCCACGCTTCACACTGCCTAGTAACTAGCCGCGCCTCACTGCCTAGTAACTGGCCGCGCCTCACACTGCCTAGTAACTGGCCCGCGCCTCACACTGCCTAGTAACTAGCCGCGCCTCACACTGCCTAGTAACTGGCCGCGCCTCACACTGCCTAGTAACTGGCCGCGCCTCACACTGCCTAGTAACTGGCAGCGCCTCACACTGCCTAGTAACTGGCCGCGCCACACACTGCCTAGTAACTGGCTGCGCCTCACACTGCCTAGTAACTGGCCGCGCCTCACCCTGCCTAGTATCTCATGGACGCCGCGCCCACTGCCTAGTAACTGGCGCGCCTCACTGCCTGTAACTGGCTGCGCTCACACACTGCCTAGTAACTGGCCGCGCCTCACACTGCCTAGTAACTGGCCGCGCCTCACACTGCCTAGTAACTGGCTGCGCCTCACACTGCCTAGTAACTGGCCGCGCCTCACCCTGCCTAGTATCTAGCCGCGCCTCACCCTGCCTAGTATCTGGCCGCGCCTCACACTGCCTATTAACTGGCCGCGCCTCACACTGCCTAGTAACTGGCTGCGCCTCACCCTGCCTAGTATCTGGCCGCGCCTCACACTGCCTAGTAACTGGCCGCGCCTCACACTGCCTAATAACTGGCCGCGCCTCACCCTGCCTAGTAACTGGCCGCGCCTCACCCTGCCTAGTATCTGGCCGCGCCTCACACTCCCTAGTAACTGGCTGCGCCTGACACTGCCTGTTAACTGGCTGCCGTGGGTCCTGTCATACCTGTTCTTAAAGCTATGAACATATCCCTCCTCTGCCACCTCGTAGTTAAAGTCAGTGCTTGACCATTCTATGGCTGAAGAAGTACTTCCTGACGTCCCCGTGACTCACTTGTCTATGGCTGAAGTACTTCCTAACGTCCGCGTGACTCACTTGTCTTTTGCTGAAGAAGTACTTCCTGACGTCCCTGTGACTCACTTGTTTATGGCTGAAGAAGTACTTCCTGACGTCCCTGTGACTCACTTGTCTTTTGCTGAAGAAGTACTTCCTGACGTCCCCGTGACTCACTTGTTTATGGCTGAAGAAGTACTTCCTGACGTCCCTGTGACTCACTTGTTTATGGCTGAAGAAGTACTTCCTGACGTCCCTGTGACTCACTTGTCTTTTGCTGAAGAAGTACTTCCTGACGTCCCCGTGACTCACTTGTTTATGGCTGAAGAAGTACTTCCTGACGTCCCTGTGGCTCACTTGTTTATGGCTGAAGTACTTCCTGACGTCCCAGTGACTCACTTGTTTATGGCTGAAGAAGTACTTCCTGACGTCTCTGTTATTCACTTGTCTTTTGCTGAAGAAGTACTTCCTGACGTCCCTGTGACTCACTTGTTTATGGCTGAAGAAGTACTTCCTGACGTCTCTGTGACTCACTTGTTTATGGCTGAAGAAGTACTTCCTGACGTCCCTGTGACTCACTTGTCTTTTGCTGAAGAAGTACTTCCTGACGTCCCCATGACTCGTTTATGGCTGAAGAAGTACTTCCTGACGTCCCTGTGACTCACTTGTTTATGGCTGAAGTACTTCCTGACGTCCCCATGACTCACTTGTTTATGGCTAAAGAAGTACTTCCTGACGTCCCCGTGACTCACTTGTTTATGGCTGAAGAAGCACTTCCTGACGTCCCCGTGACTCACTTGTTTATGGCTGAAGAAGTACTTCCTGACATCCCCGTGACTCTCTTGTTTATGGGTGAAGAAGTACTTCCTGACGTCTCCGTGACTCACTTGTTTGTGGGTGAAGAAGTTCTTCCTGACGTCCCCGTGACTCACTTGTTTATGGCTGAAGAAGTACTTCCTGACGTCCCTGTGACTCACTTGTTTATGGGTGAAGAAGTACTTCTTGACGTCCCCGTGACTCACTTGTTTATGGCTGAAGAGGTACTTCCTGACGTCCCCGTGACTCACTTGTTTATGGCTGAAGAAGTACTTCCTGACGTCCCCTTGACTCACTTGTTTATGGCTGAAGAAGCACTTCCTGACATCCCCGTGACTCACTTGTTTATGTCGTGTGGGTCTTGGGAGAGATATTTAGGTAGACATAGACACTCCTTGTAGGATGGTTACGGTATATTTACGGACTGTGAGGGAGAGAGTCCAGCCACGTCTGTCCAGTTATAGGTCTGACCTAGTGAGAGGGTACGCCTATCTGAGGGTATGCACATGCGCTGAGCCTCTGACATCAGCGGGTATCGTGACGTCACACGCAAAGGGACCAGCTGTATAAGTGGGATGAATGCTGATACACTACACAAGTGTATATATGATACTGACATGACAGCTCGGCCATGTTATCGTATGACGTCTCGGCATACTATACAACTCTATAGGCTGAACAGACAGGTGGTACTGGGTGAATCTATACAATAGCAAACACATTATAACTTGGAACTGATCAAGATTAATCTTACTCTCGCACTTCTTGAGTTAACAGTACTTAAGAGAAATTTAATGGATCTAGATATAACGGATTATATATATTACAATTGCAAATTTGATCGATCAATCGATGTGTTTTCATGCACTCTTCGGCTTCTGAGGAAGAATAAATATTTACAGGGAAGAAGTTTTAACAGGAAAGATAAACTCGGCTAACACGGGTTATACTGTTAAAACTCAGAACTCAGAGAGAACTTGAACACACAACAATCTTGCTAGATACTGGAAATCTAATAACAAAACACACAGTCAATAATTCGGTTCTAAACTGGATTTTCTGATTTTCTATCTTTAGCTCACAACTTATGATCACTTTCCTACTGAAGGAATGAACAAACTCGGTTTTGATCAACATATAATCACTTTCCTACTGAAGGAATGAACAGACTCGGTGGAGTGGATGGATCTCTCTCCGGTTGAAATAGTTAGCTCAAAGACACAAAGTATGAGCAAAGGAGAACGGCTCTTACTATCTCTTACTGCAGGTAAGAATTACTCGACACACGACACTTTACTCAGCAAAGGCTTACTGTCAACTGGAAGGAACACTATCTGGAACACGAGGGACAACAACTGGCACTCTAGTGAATACACTAGCAACAGAAACGGCTTTCTGCAATTGCTTTTGCATCAGCGAGAGATGCTATAACAAAGCGTCCCCTGGAGAGGAACTACTACTTGAACTAGCAACATTGCAAGGTTAGACTCAGTACTCAAGGCGGTCCGGGATACCTCCGGCACCCTAGGCATGCAAGATATTGTAGGGGCTGAATTCCAGACAGGAGTGACAGTACTATTACTAGTGCCTTGACCGCTCGGCAACGTTAACAAATAGAACACATACTTTCTACAAGAACTAATCTGAACTTCACATTCCGCATCACTCTGGCAAATCTCTGATACAAGCTGGAAGAACAAACACATTGCTCAAAAGCTACAGACTGTCTTTCAGTCATTAAGGGACTATGAGGGCTGTTTACTGACTCATTATCATTATGGCGCTGAATGGCAATACACACAGTATTATCGCACATGGTTACTAGAACTTCAATGCCTTGACTGGCAGAAAACACACAGTTATCACTTGAATTTACTTGAGACATGACTGAGCAATTAAACGAGAATTGAAATGAAAGCAAAATTTACACAAGTATATGGCACAATATAGCTTAACTGATAGAAATTATTAACTATTCTGCATAAGTAACACGGATAATAGCACAATAACACTAAAGAAAAGATAACTCACTGGAAATTTACTTGGCAAGGAAACTCAACACACTAAAATAAAACAATCTAGCTTTAACTTGAACAGCAAAATGAGTTTTCTTTTCTTTTAAATATCAACAAAATTGCAACACAATAAAAAAATTAAATGCACAAATAATTAAAAGAATTCAATAATGGTTATGGCACTAGCAACAATCTGATAAAACAATTCGATAGAATATTCACTGGCAAAAATTAAAGTAACTTTACTGCTTGAATCACTTAGAAAGTTCACTGGAATATTACATATTACTCTTAGGAAATGACAAGTTACTTGAGCAAATAAACAATAAAATTGATGAAACAAAAATTGAATACTGGGGAATTTAATTTACACAAAATAAATTTCAGGAACTATCAATAGTCAATAATTGCACTGGGGGAAAAACTTTGCAACACAAGAAATAAGATATTACGAAGGAATTAGTTTGAACACTCTTACTCTTTATTGCAAGCAAAGCAAGGTAACTCAATAAAATAATTACTGGAACAATTTACTAAAAACACTGACTTTAAACAAACTTAAGAGTGAAATTGTTCAAACAACACTTTAACATGAACTATGTAAAAAAAATCATGAACAAGATATTTAACAAGAAAATAAGGCAACACTTACAGGAACTGAAGTACAACTCATCACGGTAATTAACTTTTGGACTTACAAATTCACAAAAAGTCAATTTCGTTGTCCTTGAGATTAGTAACTTATCAGAAGAAATTGAGATCTTCAATAATAATTATAGCACTAGTCTGCAAAGTTGAAACACATTAGCACTGTATAAAAATAAACAAGTACACAAAACAATAGCAGGTGCAAGGGAAAAAGTAACACTGACTGCAACACATGATAATTAGCAGGGAATATTACTGGTAAAAGGTTAAAAATTGCTTGGAGGAGAAAACAATATGTAGTTACTGGGGCAAGCAAAATTAATTAATTACACAATTAATATTAACAAACAAGGGTAAAATAATAAAAAATGATAACTCTGGGATAGTACACTTGGTGAAACACAATAATTAACAAGACAGAAAATTCAACAACACATGGGCAATGCTGGGGAAAAATTTAAAATCTTTTAAAATTACTACTTGGTGGAATATTGGAACACTAGATAACTTTAACAAAACTGTACTTACTGCATATTTAGTAACACAACGAAATTCACAGAAATTATAACGCAATAATTAACAAGGGACAATACTAGTGAAATCAAAAATTAATGCAAATAATTAATTTAACACAGAACACTTCCTAGGATAACTCAAAATTTATGTAACTCGCAGAAATTGTCTCAATACACGAAATTGTCTATAGATTATCAGAAAAATAAAACAACAACACAGTAAATGTCTCTAGGGTGGAGATCGTTGACTGAAGCGTGGTGGTGGAGGGTGGTGGAGGGTGGTGGAGGATGGTGGTCTGGTCCACTCGTTGATAACTTGAAGTAATGTGCATAAACCGACGGACTACGAACCGAGGCTTTGTAAAGTTGGCACAACAGTTCAGAAGAAACACACTCAGGACGCTCGACCTGGTTCGTAGCCAATAAACTGCTTGCAGGACCCAGTTAAGGGTGAAATAATCCACACTTAATGCTTTGTGTGGGTGGATACACGTGGTCAAGGCGTCTGCCTTAGCGTGGGTGGTGGGGGGTGGTTGGGTGGAGTGGCTAGGCTTACATCGCTTCCCGCGTGCCTGTGGCTTACGCCATTTGTATAAACACTTGGATTAACCCAGGGTGGCTTGAATAACCCAGGATACAACGGGGATGGTATTGTACTCAGAACAGCAATACACTGGAGTACAAAGGTTGTATAAATGCGTGAACTCACGTGGCTTACTTCTCAGACAGCAGAGTGGCTTGCTGGCTTAGTAGAATATTTTCACACAGATTGACTGGCTTGGAATCTTGTGACAAATTAGCACAGCAAGGTAGAAGCTGGCTTAAGCCTAGGCTGACGTAACTGGTGGTGGCTTACTGGCTGGAATGGTACTCTCCCCTCACTGGCTTACTCGTACAGAATTTGCAAAACCCGGGTCAACCCCTCGTAGGTTTTAGCAAATTAACAAATGAGGCACTTAGCTGACCAGGAGATACTGTAGATATTGTAGACTTCTTGGATGTAGGAGCTGGTAACGTGGTCGGTCTGGAGGCTGTTTGCTTGCTTGTCTTCGTCTATCTCTCTATAACATCGTAATCAATAAAAATTACGGCACACCGCTGCTACCACTTGTCGTGTGGGTCTTGGGAGAGATATTTAGGTAGACATAGACACTCCTTGTAGGATGGTTACGGTATATTTACGGACTGTGAGGGAGAGAGTCCAGCCACGTCTGTCCAGTTATAGGTCTGACCTAGTGAGAGGGTACGCCTATCTGAGGCTATGCACATGCGCTGAGCCTCTGACGTCAGCGGGTATCGTGACGTCACACGCAAAGGGACCAGCTATATAAGTGGGATGAATGCTGATACACTACACAAGTGTATATATGATACTGACACGACATTTATGCCTGAAGAAGTACTTCCTGACGTCCCCGTGACTCACTTGTCTTTTGCTGAAGAAGTACTTCCTGACGTCCCTGTGACTCACTTGTTTATGGCTGAAGAAGTACTTCCTGACGTCCCCGTGACTCACTTGTTTATGGCTGAAGAAGCACTTCCTGACGTCCCCGTGACTCACTTGTTTATGGCTGAAGAAGTACTTCCTGATGTCCCCGTGACTCACATGTTTATGGCTGAAGAAGTACTTCCTGACGTCCCTGTGTCTCACTTGTTTATGGCTGAAGAAGTACTTCCTAACGTCCCCGTGACTCACTTGTTTATGGCTGAAGTACTTTCTGACGTTCCCGTGACTCGCTTGTTTATGGCTGAAAAAGTACTTCCTGACGTCCCCGTGACTCGCTTGTTTATGGCTGAAGAAGTACTTCCTGATGTCCCTGTGTCTCGCTTGTTTATGGCTGAAGAAGTACTTCCTGACGTCCCTGTGTCTCACTTGTTTATGGCTGAAGTACTTCCTGACGTCCCCGTGACTCACTTGTTTATTGCTGAAGAAGTACTTCCTGACGTCCCCGTGACTCGCTTATTTATGGCTGAAGAAGTACTTCCTGACGTCCCCGTGACTCACTTGTTTATGGCTGAAGAAGTACTTCCTGACGTCCCCGTGACTCACTTGTTTATGGCTGAAGAAGCACTTCCTGACGTCCCCGTGACTCACTTGTTTATGGCTGAAGAAGTACTTCCTGACGTCCCTGTGTCTCACTTGTTTATGGCTGAAGAAGTACTTCCTAACGTCCCCGTGACTCACTTGTTTATGGCTGAAGTACTTTCTGACGTCCCCGTGACTCGCTTGTTTATGGCTGAAAAAGTACTTCCTGACGTCCCCGTGACTCGCTTGTTTATGGCTGAAGAAGTACTTCCTGACGTCCCTGTGTCTCGCTTGTTTATGGCTGAAGAAGTACTTCCTGACGTCCCTGTGTCTCACTTGTTTATGGCTGAAGTACGTCTTGACGTCCCCGTGACTCACTTGTTTATTGCTGAAGAAGTACTTCCTGACGTCCCTGTGTCTCACTTGTTTATGGCTGAAGTACGTCTTGACGTCCCCGTGACTCACTTGTTTATTGCTGAAGAAGTACTTCCTGACGTCCCTGTGTCTCACTTGTTTATGGCTGAAGTACGTCCTGACGTCCCCGTGACTCACTTGTTTATTGCTGAAGAAGTACTTCCTGACGTCCCCGTGACTCGCTTGTTTATGGCTGAAGAAGTACTTCCTGACGTCCCTGTGTCTCACTTGTTTATGGCTGAAGTACGTCCTGACGTCCCCGTGACTCACTTGTTTATTGCTGAAGAAGTACTTCCTAACGTCCCCGTGACTCACTTGTTTATTGCTGAAGAAGTACTTCCTGACGTCCCTGTGTCTCACTTGTTTATGGCTGAAGTACGTCCTGACGTCCCCGTGACTCACTTGTTTCTTCAACTTATCTCCTTCATTTTTCAACTTTCTATAATTACTTAATATAACGCAGTGATATTTGTATTATTAAAGTCGCTCTTCTGACAACCCACTAATATACACATTACGCTCCATGTAACACATTACGCTCTAAGTAACACATTACGCTCTATGTAACACATTACGCTCCATGTAACACATTACGCTCCATGTAACACATTACGCTCTATGTAACACATTATGCTCCATGTAACACATTATAAATTAGACACATATGCAACACTTGGGTATCTTTATTGAGGAAACGTTTCGCCACACAGTGGCTCCATCAGTCCAATACAAAGTAGAAAGTTGTGAGGAGAGGAGGAGTTTGAGGTAATCAGTCCCTCGGCCTGGAGTCGATGTGTTCAGTCCATCAATCTTGTAGGAATACAGCACAGGGCCGTAGAGGTTGCTTATATACTGTAGACAGGTGAGGCGAAGCAGCAGGAGGCGGGGTCATAGTGGTACCATCCACTAGTCGAAGTAGATCTTCGTCCAAAGGTTGGACAAGTGTTGAAGAATTCGTTTGTATCAAGATCCCATGATGTTGCTGTGTCAGACAGGGTGTAGATGAATGGTACAGAGAACCGACAAGTTATAACTTGTCGGTTCTCTGTACCATTCATCTACAACATGTAACACATTACGCTCCATGTAACACATTACGGTCCATGTAACACATTACGGTCTATGTAACACATTACGCTCCATGTAACACATTACGCTCAGTCCTCAGGTTGTTCTTCAACTCTATATATCCTTGGTTAGGCCTCATCTAGATTATGCTGCACAGTTTTGGTCACCGTATTACAGAATGGATATAAATGCTCTGGAAAACGTACAGAGGAGGATGACAAAGTTCATCCCATGTATCAGAAATCTTCCCTATGAGGATAGACTGAGGGCCCTGAATCTGCACTCTTAGAAAGGCGTAGAATTAGGGGAGATATGATTGAGGTGTATAAATGGAAAACAGGAATTAATAAAGGTGATGTAAATAGCGTGCTGAAAATATCTAGCATTGACAGGACTCGCAGCAATGGTTTTAAATTGGAAAAGTTCAGATTCAGGAAGGATATAGGAAAGCACTGGTTTGGTAATAGAGTTGTGGATGAGTGGAACAAACTCCCGAGTACCGTCATAGAAGCTAAGACGTTGTGTAGTTTTAAAAATAGGTTAGATAAATACATGAGTGGGAGTGGGTTGGTGTGAGTTGGACCTGACTAGCTTGTGCTACTAGGTCAGATGCCGTGCTCCTCCCTTAAGTGAATGTGACTGACCTGACAGGTCAACGCATTGGCTTAAGTCGGTGGGAGAATTGGACTTGCCTTGCATGGGCCAGAAGACCTGCTGCAGTGTTCCTTCTTTCTTATGTTCTTATCATGGGCTTGGCGTCCCTAGTTTTGAAGGTTCTCATTATCCATCCTATCCTTTTCCTAGCAGATGAGATAGATACATTGTTGTGGTCTTTGAAGGCGAGATCCTCTGACATTATCACTCCCAGGTCCTTAATATTTCTTTTTCACTCTACATGTAACACATTACGCTCCATGTAACACATTGCGCTCCATCCAATACATTACGCGCCATCTAACACATTACGCTCCATCTAACACATTACGCTCCATCTAACACATTACGCTCCATAAGAACATAAGAACATAAGAATGGAGGAACACTGCAGAAGGCCTACTGGCCCATACAAGGCAGGTCCTTATCAAACCCACCACTACCTAAGAATTTACTCCCGTACTCACGACACCAATCAAACCCAGCCCCTCCCACTCATATATTTGTCCAATCTCTTTTTAAAGCCACCAAAGGTCCTAGCCTCTATCACCCTACTCGCATCTACAACTCTGTTCGAAAACCAGTACTTGCCTATGTTCTTTCTAAATCTAAATTTATCCAATTTAAATCCGTTATTTCTGGTTCTTACTTGGTTCGATATCCTCAGTATTTTATTAATGTCTCCTTTGTTTATGCCCATCATCCACTTGTACACCTCGATGATATCTCCCCTCATTCTACGTCTCTCCAGAGAGTGGAGATTCAACGCTATAAGTCTATCTTCATACGGGAGATTTCTTATACTGTAAATCATTTTAGTCATTCTTCTCTGTATGTTCTCCAATGAATCTATATCCATCCTGTAGTAAGGAGACCAAAACTGAGCTGCATAATCCAAATGAGGTCTCACTAGTGATGTATAGAGCTGTAAAATAACTTTTGGACTTCTGTTGCTTATACTTCTTGAAACAAATCCTAGTAATCTGTTAGCCTTATTGCGCACACTTAGGCCCTGTTGCTTTAGATTCCTGCTTACCATGACTCCCAAGTCTTTTTCACATTCTGTATGATCAAGCTCTACTTCACCTAGTTTATAAATTCGAGGGATATTTTCATTACCAAGGACTAGCACCTTTCACTTGTCCACATTGAACTTCATCTGCCACTTTTCAGACCAAGACATTAATTTGTCCAAATCCTCCTGGAGTTCACTGGTATCCTCCTCAGAATGAATCATACGGCCTATTTTTGTATCATCAGCAAATTTACTCATGTCACTTGCAATTCCTTCATCAAGGTCATTTATGTAAATTATGAACAACACTGGGCCTAAAACTGATCCTTGTGGAACGCCACTAGTGACTAATCCCCATTCAGATTTGACCCCATTAATGGAAACTCTCTGCTTTCTATTGGTAAGCCATGCCTCTATCCATGCTAGAACTTTACCTCCTATACCATGAGGTGCCACCTTTCTTAAGAGTCTCTTGTGAGGTACTCTATGGAAGGCCTTACTGAAATCCAAGTAAACTATATCATATTCTTTATCACTGTCTACTGCCTCAAATGTTTTATTGAAAAACGTCAGAAAATTTGTCAGGCAGGAACGACCTCTCGTGAACCCATGCTGAGGTGACTTCTAATAATATCAGCTATAATTTGCCTACTATAGACTTGAGGCTTATTGGATGTTAATTTGATGGAATGCACTTATCCCCTGGCACAACACCAGTTAGGATGGACGTATTAAACACATTCGTTAATGGCTGACTAAGTTCCATCTTGCATTCTTTAAGTACCCTGGAAAACAACTCGTCGGGTCCCGGGGACTTATTTTGCTTCAGTTTATCTATCTGTTTAATAACCATGTCCCTCGTGACAGTAATATTAGTTAATTTGAATTATTCAGGAACTGAATAATTGTTAATTTCTGGAATCTCATTTACGTCTTCTTGTGTAAAGACTGACAAAAAATAGTCATTAAATAGAGAACACATTTCCAGTTCGTTATCCGTCAGCTGTCCATTCCCAATTTTCAGAGGTCCTACCTTTTCCCTCACCTTCGTCCTATACACTTGAAAGAACCCTTTTGGATTAGTCTTTGATTCATTAGCAACCTTAATCTCATAGTCACGTTTAGCCTTTCTAATCCTCCTTTTTACTTCTCTTTTAAACTGAACATATTGGTCAATAAGGTTAACATCTCCTCTTTTGATACGCCTACAAATTCCTCTTTTCTCCCCTAATAGATGTTTTAGCATCCTGTTAATCCATTTGGGATCGTTATTATTTGACCTAAATTCTCTCTGGGGAATATGCATACTCTGTGCACGTTGTACATTATTAAGAAAAAAATCATTAACGCAGATCCCATCGTAATCGTTAGCTAGAGTACCCCAGTCGAGATTAGACAGGTGTTCTCTAAGTCCAATATAATCGGCAGAACGAAAATCAGGAACTTTTACCGTATTATCCCTATTCTCGTACTCCCATGTAATATTAAAAGTAATGGATTTGTGATCACTTGCGCGAAGCTCTTCAGTGATCTCCAGATTATTTACAAGGGTTTCTTATTTGACAAGACCAGGTCGAGCAAATTATTACCTCTGGTAGGCTCCGCCACACACTGCTTCAGAAAACAGTCCTGAACTACTTCCATAAAGTCACTGGACTCCAGATTACCGGTCAAAGAAGTCCAGTCAATTTGACTAAAGTTAAAATCCCCCATTATTACTACGTTATTGTGTCTAGAAGCCCTAACAATTTCGTCCCAAAGAAGTCTCCCTCTATCATGATCCAAGCCTGGAGGTCGGTATATTACACCTAGAATCAGTTTTTCTTGGCCAGCAATTTATACCAATCGCTCTGGACATCCATTCATTTCCAACACCCCTTCTTGGCAAAATGCCACATATAACAGGGCTCCCTCCCTTCTTCCTAATGATGTCTCTTGCTGCCTTATACCTTCTAACTACATCATTGCCTCCAGCACTGAGACAGATAATAGGATTTATCCCATTACCATGCATGATGTTGTCAAGACGGCTAACAATGTCTTCCATCCCAGCCCCAGGAAAGCAAACCCTCTGTCTCCTACTCCTATCTTTCAAGCAGAAGGCCCTATCCATATACCTAATTTGGCTATCCCCAACAACAACAATGTTTTTACCTTCCTTGGTGTCGTTCGTCGTGACGTTCCCAGTAGTCGACTCACATTCATCTGGTAGCACAGAAAAGGAGTTCGAAGTTTCCACAGCAGTCTCCTTCTCCTTCATCGTTACTACCTCTCCATTCGTCTTCTTGATCTTCAACTTCGTCCCATGCTGTCCGGTCACTGCCCAGGTTTCCTTCTTGACCTGAGGACTCACAACAGGAGGACTACTACGAATCCTCTTGTTTTCCTCCGTCAATCGCCGTATCTCAAGCTTCGCTACCCTCAATTCCTCCTTAAGCTGCTGGTAAAGTTGCTCAATGGACGGCATCTTGGTTCAGTCCACAGGGAGTACACTAGACACGTCTTCACTGAGCTAAGAACAGGTCACCACTGAGCTAAGTACAGGTCACCACTGAGCTAAGTACAGATCACCACTGAGCTAAGTACAGGTCACCACTGAGCTAAGTACAGGTCACCACTGAGCTAAGTACATGTCACCACTGAGCTAAATACAGGTCACCACTGAGCTAAGTACAGGTCACAACTGAGCTAAGTACAGGTCACCACTGAGCTAAGTACAGGTCACCACTGAGCTAAGTACAGGTCACACATGTTCCATGTAACATATTACGCTCCATGTAACACATTAAGCTCCATGTAACATATTAGGCTCCATGTAACACATTACGTTCCATGTAACACATTACTTTCCATGTAACACATTAGGCTCCATGTAACACATTAACCTCCATGTAACACATTAACCACCATGTAACACATTACGCTCCATGTAACACATTAACCTCCATGTAGCACATTAACCTCCATGTAGCACATTAACCTCCATGTAGCACATTAACCTCCATGTAACACATTACGCTCCATGTAAAACATTAACCTCCATGTACCACATTACGTTCCATGTAACACATTAAGCTCATGTAACACATTATGCTTCATGTAACACATTAAGCTCCATGTAACACATTAGGCTCCATGTAACACATTAGGCTCCATGTAACACATTAAGTTCCATGTAACACATTATGCTTCATGTAACACATTAAGCTCCATGTAACACATTATACCTGGAGTTTACCTAGATAGAGTTCCAGGGGTCAACGCCCCTGCGGCCCGGTCTGTGACCAGGCATCATGTTGGATCAGAGCCTGATCAACCAGGCTGTTACTGCTGGCACGTAGTCCAACGTACGAACCACAGCCTGGTTGGTCATATACCGACTTTAGGTTCCTGTCCAGTGCCTGCTTGAAGATAGCCAGGGGTTTGTTGGTAATCCCCCTGATGTATGCTGGGAGGCAGTTGAACAGTCTTGGGCCTCTGACACTTATTGTGTTGTCTCTCAACGTGCTAGTGGTACCCCTGCTTTTCATTGGGGGGATGTTACATCGTCTGCCGAGTCTTTTGCTTTCGTAGGGAGTGACTCTCGTGTGCAAGTTTGGTACTAATCCCTCGAGAATTTTCCACGTGTATATAATAATGTATCTCTCCCGCCTTCGTTCTAGGGAGTACAGGTTTAGGAACTTCAAGCGTTCCCAGTAATTGAGGTGGTTTATCGCAGTTATACGTGCCGTGAAGGTTCTCTGCACATTTTCAAGGTCAGCAATTTCACCTGCCTTGAAAAGTGCAGTTAGTGTGCAGCAATATTCCAGCCTAGATAGAACAAGCGACCTGAAAAGTGTCAACATGGGCTTGGCATCCCTGGTTTTGAAGATTCTTATTATCCATCCTGTCATTTTCTAGCAGATGCGATTCCTACGGTGTTATGGTCCTTGAAGGTGAGATCCTCTGACATGATCACTCCCAGGTCTTTGACATTAGTTTTTCGCTCTATTGTGTGGTTGGAATTTGTTTTGTACTCCGATGAGATTTTAATTTCCTCACGTTTTCCGTATCAGAGTAATTGAAATTTCTCATCATTGAACTTCATATTGTTTTATGCAGCCCATTTAAAGATTTGGTTGATGTCTGCTTGGAGTCTTGCAGTGTCTTCAACGGTGGACACTGTCATGCAGATTCGGGTGTCATCTGCAAAGGAAGACACTGCACTGTGGCTTATATCCCTGTCTATGTCCGATATGAGGATGAGGAACAAGATGGGAGCGAGTACTGTGCCTTGTGGAACAGAGCTTTTCACTGTGTTCTACTTGTTAGGAAATTATAGATCCATCTACCAACTTTTCCTGTTATTCCTTTATCACGCATTTTGTGTGCTATTACAACATGGTCACACTTATCAAGGCTTTTGCAAAGTCTGTGTATATAACATCTGCATTCTGTTTGTCTTCTAGAGCATCCAGAACCTTGTCGTAGTGGTCCAGTAGTTGGGACAGACAGGAGCGACCTGCTCTAAACCCATGCTGCCCTGGGTTGTGTAATTGATGGGTATCTAGATGAGTGGCGATCTTGCTTCTTAGAATCCTTCCAAAGATTTTTATGATATGGGACGTTAGCGCTATTGGTCTGTAGTTCTTTGCTATTGCTTTACTGCCCCTTTGTGGAGTGGGGCTATGTCTGTTGTTTTTAGTAACTGCGGGACTACCCCAGTGTCCATGCCCCTCTCCATAGGATGTTAAAAGCAGTTCTTGATGAACACGGAGTTCCATGAGTCTGGGTCTGGAGCGGAGTGCATGGGCATGTCATTTATTGCCTTTTCGAAGTCATTTGGCGTCAGGGTAATGTCAGATAGGCATGCGTCTGTCAAGTTCTGTGGCACTCTCATAAAAATTTCATTTAGGTCTTCGACTTTCAGTGTGGTTAGCGGCTCGCTAAAAACTGAGTCATACTGAGACTTTAGTAACTCACTCATTTCCTTGCTGTCATCTGTGTAGGACCCATCCCGTTTAAGTAGGGGCCCAATACTGGATGTTGTTCTCGACTTTGATTTGGCATAAGAAAAGAAATACTTTGGGTTTCTTTTAATTTCATTTATGGCTTTTAGTTCTTCCCGCGTTTCTTGATTCCTGTAAGATTCCTTTAGTTTTAATTCGATGTTTGCTATTTCTCTGACCAGTGTCTCTCTACGTATTTCAGATATATTATCCTCTTGTAGCCGCTCCGTTATTCTTTGCCTTCGCCTGTATAGGGAGCGCCTCTCTCTTTCTAGTTTACATCTCCTTTTCCTTAAGGGAATTTGCCTTGAACAAACCTCAAGTGCCACAGAGTTAATTTGTTCTAGACATAGGTTAGGATCCGTGATGCTTAGGCTATCTTCCCAGTTTATATCATTTAGGACTTGGTTTACTTGGTCCCACCTTATGTTTTTGTTATTGATGTTGAATTTGGAGAAGTCTCCCTTGTGGCTGATCACGTTTTGTTGATCTGGGCTCCCCGCATACATGTCTGGACCTCTATTATGTTGTGATCTGAGTATATTGTTTTTTATATGATGACATTTCGTATCAGATCATCATTGTTGGTGAAGATGAGGTCCAGCGTATTATCTAATCTTGTGGGCTCTACTATTTGCTGATTTAAGGTGAATTTGGTGCAGAGATTTAAAAGTTCATGTGTGTGC
Source organism: Cherax destructor (assembly GCA_009830355.1). Taxonomy (NCBI): domain Eukaryota; kingdom Metazoa; phylum Arthropoda; class Malacostraca; order Decapoda; family Parastacidae; genus Cherax; species Cherax destructor. The sequence goes on from WNWK01009731.1 coordinate 45,319, forward strand.
GAGTTTTCATCTGAGCTGCCTCCTATTGTTATCTCTGCTACCACATTGTTTGCAATATTCCTCCATTTTAGGTGCCTTAGGTTGAAATCCCCCAGGAGCAAGATGTTGGGGGCAGGAGCTGGAAGATCTTCCAGACAGTGGTCAATTTTCAGAAGCTGTTCCTAGAATTGTTGGGACGTTGCATCTGGAGGCTTGTATACAACCACGATGACCAGGTTTTGATTATCGATCTTTATTGCTAATACTTCAACTACATCATTTGAGGCATTTAGTAGTTCTGAACATATAAGTGACTCTGTGATATACAGGCCAACCCCTCCCCCCTTTTTTTGCCTGTTCACTCTGTCACACCTGTATAGGTTGTAGCCCGGGATCCATATTTCATTGTCCAAGTGATATCTTATGTGGATCTCTGTGAAAGCCGCAAACATAGCATTTGACTCTGTAAGCAGTCCACGGATGTAAGGTATCTTGTTCGTTGCTGGCTTTAGACCCTGTATATTTGCAAAGATGAATGTCGTTGGATGTCTGAGCTCCTCAGGGTGAATACAAGGTCCAGCCTTGCTGGTTCGTCCTCTTCTCTCCCTCTGGTCGTGTCCCTGACATGTTGGTGCATCAGGTTTTCCAGTACCACGTCCATCATCTCGGCTCTCCATGTTTCTGGACTCCCACGTGGTTCCTGGTTTTCCCAGTCGATCTCCCTGTGGTTGAAGTCTCCCATGACCAGTAACTTTGCTCTGCTCGAGTGCGCTTTTCTTGCCACCTCCGTCAGTGTGTCCACCATTGCTCTGTTGTTCTCTTCATATTCTTCTCCTGGCCTCCTGCAGTTCTGTGGTGGGTTATACATCACTGCAATGACTATCTTGTGCTCCCCAGACTGGATGGTACCTACTATAAAGTCCCTTTCTCTACACACCTCCATTCCTTCCATTTCCTCGAATTTCCAATGGTTCCTTACGAGCAGTGCGACCCCTCCTTTCCCCCTGCTCCTTCTATCTTTCCTCAGGATCTGATAACCCTGTGGGAAGATTGCGTCTGTTATTGTCTCAGTGAGTTTTGTTTCTGTGACCACTATGATGTCTGGGGACTTCTCATCAATTCTTTCATTCCACTCTTCGTATTTATTCGTGATTCCATCCGCATTTGTGTACCAAACCTTCAACCTCTTTTCCAAGACTGTGGCCATAGGGGGATCTTGGGGGGTTGTGGGGGGTGTGGGCAGAGTGCTGCATGGGTGGGGGGAGTTGTATGAGTGGGATATGGGTTGGTGGGGTGAGGTTTGTGATGGGGGGGTAGTTGTGAGGGTGGGTTTGGGTTGATGGGGTGGAGACAGGGTGAGTGATGTGTGTGGGGGGTCTTTTTTCATGTAACACATTAAGCTACATGTAACACATTAAGCTTCATGTAACACATTAAGCTTCATGTAACACATTAAGCTTCATGTAACACATTAAGCTTCATGTAACACATTAAGCTACATGTAACACATTAAGCTTCATGTAACACATTAAGCTTCATGTAACACATTAAGCTTCATGTAACACATTAAGCTCCATGTAACACATTAAGCTTCATGTAACACATTAAGCTTCATGTAACACATTAAGCTTCATGTAACACATTAAGCTTCATGTAACATATTAAGCTTCATGTAACACATTAAGCTTCATGTAACACATTAAGCTACATGTAACACATTAAGCTTCATGTAACATATTAAGATTCATGTAACACATTAAGCTACATGTAACACATTAAGCTTCATGTAAAACATTAAGCTACATGTAACACATTAAGCTTCATGTAACACATTAAGCTTCATGTAACACATTAAGCTTCATGTAACACATTAAGCTTCATGTAACACATTAAGCTTCATGTAACACATTAAGCTACATGTAACACATTAAGCTACATGTAACACATTAAGCTACATGTAACACATTAAGCTACATGTTACACATTAAGTTTCATGTAACACATTAAGCTTCATGTAACACATTAATCTACATGTAACACATTAAGCTACATGTAACACATTAAGCTTCATGTAACACATTAAGCTTCATGTACCACATTAAGCTTCATGTAACACATTAAACTCCATGTAACACATTAAGCTCCATGTAACACATTAAGCTTCATGTAAAACATTAAGCTTCATGTAACACATTAAGCTTCATGTAACACATTAAGCTTCATGTAACACATTAAGCTTCATGTAACACATTAAGCTTCATGTAACACATTAAGCTCCATGTAACACATTAAGCTTCATGTAACACATTAAGCTCCATGAAACACATTAAGATCCATGTAACACATTAAGCTTCATGTAACACATTAAGCTCCATGTAACACATTAAGCTCCATGTAACACATTAAGCTTCATGTAACACATTAAGCTTCATGTAACACATTAAGCTTCATGTAACACATTAAGCTTCATGTAACACATTAAGCTCCATGTAACACATTAAGCTCCATGTAACACATTAAGCTCCATGTAATACATTAAGCTTCATGTAACACATTAAGCTTCATGTAACACATTAAGCTCCATGTAAAACATTAAGCTTCACGTAACATATTTCAAATATGGTGTTGGTAATAAGTGAACTGTCTATGTCCATCCCAATATAAATTGTATTTTTGTTTTCAATTAGCCAGCTAACGAGTCATTAGGTAACACGTGCAGCACAGAGTGTTACATTGACGTGCAGCACAGAGTGTTACATTGACGTGCAGCACCGAGTGTTACATTGACGTGCAGCACCGAGTGTTACATTTACGTGCAGCACCGAGTGTTACATTGACGTGCAGCACCGAGTGTTACATTGACGTGCAGCACCGAGTGTTACATTGATGTGCAGCACCGAGTGTTACATTGACGTGCAGCACCGAGTGTTACATTGACGTGCAGCACCGAGTGTTACATTGACGTGCAGCACCGAGTGTTACATTGACGTGCAGCACCGAGTGTTACATTGACGTGCAGCACCGAGTGTTACATTGACGTGCAGCACCGAGTGTTAAATTGACGTGCAGCACCGAGTGTTACATTGACGTGCAGCACCGAGCGTTACATTGACGTGCAGCACCGAGTGTTAAATTGACGTGCAGCACCGAGTGTTACATTGACGTGCAGCACCGAGTGTTACACTCACGTGCAGCACCGAGTGTTACATTGACGTGCGCACTGAGTGTTACATTCACGTGCAGCACTGAGTGTTACATTCACGTGCGCACGAGTGTTAATTCACGTGCGCACTGAGTGTTACATTCACGTGCAGCACTGAGTGTTACATTCACGTGCTAGCACTGAGTGTACATTCACGTGCAGCACGAGTGTTACATTCACGTGCAGCACTAGTGTTACATTCACGTGCAGCACTGAGGTTACATTCACGTGCACATGAGTGTTACATTCACTGCAGCACTGAGTGTTACATTCACGTCAGCACTGAGTGTTACATTCACGTGCGCACTGAGTGTTACATTCACGTGCAGCACTGAGGTTACATTCACGTGCGCACTGGTGTTAATTCACGTGCGCACCAAGTGTTACATTCACGTGCGCACTGAGTGTTACATTCACGTGCGCACTGAGTGTTAATTCACGTGCAGCACCGAGTGTTACATTCCGTGCAGCACTGAGTGTTACATTCACGTGCGCACCTGAGTGTTACATTCACGTGCAGCACTAGTGTTACATTCCGTCAGCACTGAGTGTTACATTCAGTGCAGCACTGAGTGTTACATTCACGTGCGCACTGAGTGTTACATTCACGTGCAGCACTCGAGTGTTACATTCACGTGCGCACTGAGTGTTACATTCACGTGCGCACCGAGTGTTACATTCACGTGCGCACTTGAGTGTTACATTCACGTGCGCACTGAGTGTTACATTACTGCAGACGGTGTTGATTCGTGCAGCACAGTGTTACATTCCGTGCGCACTGAGTGTTACATTCACGTGCCAGTACATCCTGCAGCACGAGTGTTACATTCACGTGCGCACTGAGTGTTACATTCACGTGCAGCACGAGTGTTACATTCAGTGCAGCACTGAGTGTTACATTCACGTGCAGCACTGAGTGTTACATTCACGTGCAGCACAGGTTACATTCCTGCAGCACTGAGTGTTACATTCACGTGCGCTGGTGTTAACACGTGAGCACGAGTATTATTCTGCAGCACTGAGTGAATTGTGCTATTTATATAGTGCTGCACTGTTTAATTCGTGCACGAGTGTTACATTCACGTGCGCACTGAGTGTTACATTCACGTCGCACTGAGATTATTACGTGCAGCACCAGTGTTCATTCACGTGCAGACCAAGTGTTCATTCACGTGCAGCACCGAGTGTTACATTCACGTGCAGCACGAGTGTTACATTCACGTGCTGCACTGATGTTAATTCACGTGCGCACGAGTGTTAATTCAGTCAGCACCGTGTCAGGCACCGAAGTGTTACATTCACGTGCTGCACTGAGTGTTACATTCACGTGCTGCACTGAGTGTTACATTCACGTGCAGCACTGAGTGTTACATTCACGTGCGCACTGAGTTAATAGTGCACAGTTCACGTGCAGACTGAGTGTTACATTCACGTGCGCACTGAGTTACATTCACGTGCTCACTGAGTGTTACATTCACTGCAGCACTGAGTGTTACATTCACGTGCAGCACTGAGTGTTACATTACGTGCTGCACTGAGTGTTACATTCACGTGCTGCACTGAGTGTTACATTCACGTGCGCACTGAGTGTTACATTCACGTGCTGCACTGAGTGTTCATATTCACGTGCGCACTGAGTGTTAATTCACGTGCGCACTGAGTGTTACATTCACGTGCTGCACTGAGTGTTACATTCACGTGCTGCACTGAGTGTTACATTCACGTGCGCACGAGTGTTACATTCACGTGCAGCACTGAGTGTTACATTCACGTGCAGCACCGAGTGTTACATTCACGTGCATGCACTGAGTGTTACATTCACGTGCTGCACTGAGTGTTACATTCACGTGCTGCACTGAGTGTTACATTCACGTGCAGCACTGAGTGTTACATTCACGTGCTGCACTGAGTGTTACATTCACGTGCAGCACTGAGTGTTACATTCACGTGCAGCACTGAGTGTTACATTCACGTGCAGCACTGAGTGTTACATTCACGTGCTGCACTGAGTGTTACATTCACGTGCAGCACTGAGTGTTCATCAGTTGCACGTTAGCTGCACATGTAAGAGTGTTACATTCACGTGCAGCACTGAGTGTTACATTCACGTGCAGCACTGAGTGTTACATTCACGTGCAGCACTGAGTGTTACATTCACGTGCAGCACTGAGCGTTACATTCACGTGCAGCACTGAGCGTTACTTTCAGCTCGCTGTTATCCACAAGAAAAACACTATACGAAAATTGTTTGATAGCCAAAAAATATAATTATTTTTCTAATACACGTAAATGTCTGACAGTGAAAGTTTTGCTTATTGTGTATGGTAATATTGGCATCCACTGCTTATATTGTATTACTAATACAGAATGTTTTGAAATTGCGTCTGTCTCTTTGATATTCCCTGTATTTAAAAATATTTGGAGTTTAGTACCTATTTTGTGGGAGTAAATCTTGTTTCTAATTGAACTTGCATGTTACCACTTTAACCTTGGCCTCTACATCTTAAAATTATGTGCAACACATGAATGAGATAGTTAAAACAGAAGGTATCCCTAGAGGCCTACCTGTTAATGTCTGACTATTTATTATTTTCTTGTCCCAAAGCTGTTGTTTATAACTTAAGAACGGTTCATCTGGTCGGCTTCAAACGCTTCTACTTAATTTTATACACGTCATCCTTGGTTTTGGTTTCAGTGCAAAACCTTCAGAAATTATCCTGAAAATGTTTAAAAATGGCTTCTGAAAATCATTAGAACTTAAAACCTTGAGTGTGTTGATGTATGTTGATGTTCCTTATTTTGAGTGTGTTGCTGCATGCTAATGTTCCTTATCTTGAGTGTGTTGCTGCATGCTAATTTTCCTTATATTGAGTGTGTTGCTGTATGTTGATGTTCCTTATCTTGAGTGTGTTGATGTATGTTGATGTTCCTTATTTTGAGTGTGTTGCTGCATGCTAATGTTCCTTATCTTGAGTGTATTGCTGCATGCTAATGTTCCTTATCTTGAGTGTGTTGCTGCATGCTAATGTTCCTTATCTTGAGTGTGTTGCTGCATGCTAATGTTCCTTATCTTGAGTGTGTTGTTGCATCAAGGTTCCTTATCTTGAGTGTGTTGTTGTATCAAGGTTCTTCATCTTGAGTGTGTTGTTGTATCAAGGTTCTTCATGTAGTGTGTGTTGTTGTATCAAGGTTCTTCATGTAGTGTGTGTTGTTGTATCAAGGTTCTTCATCTTGAGTGTGTTGGTGTATCAAGGTTCTTCATCTTGAGTGTGTTGTTGTATCAAGGTTCTTCATCTTGAGTGTGTTGTTGTATCAAGGTTCTTCATGTAGTGTGTGTTGGTGTATCAAGGATCTTCATCTTGAGTGTGTTGTTGTATCAAGGTTCATCTTGAGTGTGTTGTTGTATCAAGGATCTTCATCTTGAGTGTGTTGTTGTATCAAGGTTCTTCATCTTGAGTGTGTTGTTGTATCAAGGTTCATCTTGAGTGTGTTGTTGTATCAAGGTTCTTCATCTTAAGTGTGTTATTGTATCAAGGTTCTTCTTCTTGAGTGTGTTATTGTATCAAGGTTCTTCATCTTGAGTGTGTTGTTGAGTCAAGGTTCTTCATCTTGAGTGTGTTGTTGTATCAAGGTTCATCTTGAGTGTGTTGTTATATCAAGGTTCATCTTGAGTGTGTTGTTATATCAAGGTTCATCTTGAGTGTGTTGTTGTATCAAGGTTCATCATCTTGAGTGTGTTGTATCAAATTTCTTCATCTTGAGTGTGTTGTATCAAGGTTCTTCATCTTGAGTGTGCTGATGTATCAAGGTTCATCTTGAGTGTGTTGTTGTATCAAGGTTCATCTTGAGTGTGTTGTTGTATCAAGGTTCATCTTGAGTGTGCTGATGTATCAAGGTTCATCTTGAGTGTGTTGTTGTATCAAGGTTCTTCATCTTGAGTGTGTTGTTGTATCAAGGTTCATCTTGAGTGTGTTGTTGTATCAAGGTTCATCTTGAGTGTTGTTGTATCAAGGTTCATCTTGAGTGTGTTGTTGTATCAAGGTTCTTCATCTTGAGTGTGTTGTTGTATCAAGGTTCTTCTTGAGTGTGCTGTTGTATCAAGGTTCATCTTGAGTGGGTTGTTGTATCAAGGTTCTTCATCTTGAGTGTGTTGTTGTATCAAGGTTCATCTTGAGTGTGTTGTTGTATTAAGGTTCAACTTGAGTGTGTTGTTGTATCAAGGTTCTTCATATTGAGTGTGTTGTTGTATCAAGGTTCTTCATCTTGAGTGTGTTATTGTATCAAGGTTCTTCTTGAGTGTGTTGTTGTATCAAGGTTCATCTTGAGTGTGTTGTTGTATCAAGGTTCTTCATCTTGAGTGTGTTGTATCAAGGTTCTTCATATTGAGTGTGTTGTTGTATCAAGGTTCTTCATCTTGATTGTGTTGTTGTATCAAGGTTCTTCATCTTGAGTGTGTTGTTGTATCAAGGTTCATCTTGAGTGTGTTGTTGTATCAAGGTTCATCTTGAGTGTGTTGTTGTATCAAGGTTCTTCATCTTGAGTGTGTTGTATCAAGGTTCTTCATCTTGAGTGTGTTGTTGTATCAAGGTTCTTCATCTTGAGTGTGTTATTGTATCAAGGTTCTTCTTGAGTGTGTTGTTGTATCAAGGTTCATCTTGAGTGTGTTGTTGTATCAAGGTTCTTCATCTTGAGTGTGTTGTATCAAGGTTCTTCATCTTGAGTGTGTTGTTGTATCAAGGTTCATCTTGAGTGTGTTGTTGTATCAAGGTTCTTCATCTTGAGTGTGTTGTTGTATCAAGGTTCATCTTGAGTGTGTTGTTATATCAAGGTTCATCTTGAGTGTGTTGTTATATCAAGGTTCATCTTGAGTGTGTTGTTGTATCAAGGTTCATCTTGAGTGTGTTATATCAAGGTTCATCTTGAGTGTGTTGTTTTATCAAGGTTCTTCATCTTGAGTGTGTTGTTGTATCAAGGTTCATCTTGAGTGTGTTGTTGTATCAAGGTTCATCTTGAGTGTGTTGTTGTATCAAGGTTCATCTTGAGTGTGTTGTTGTATCAAGGTTCATCTTGAGTGTGTTGTTTTATCAAGGTTCTTCATCTTGAGTGTGTTGTATCAAGGTTCATCTTGAGTGTGTTGTTGTATCAAGGTTCATCTTGAGTGTGTTGTTGTATCAAGGTTCATCATGAGTGTGTTGTTATATCAAGGTTCATCTTGAGTGTGTTGTTATATCAAGGTTCTTCTTGAGTGTGTTGTTATATCAAGGTTCATCTTGACTGTGTTGTTATATCAAGGTTCTTCTTGAGTGTGTTGTTGTATCAAGGTTCTTCTGATGAGAACTATTGAGATTTATAATAATACTTTTTCCTTAGCTCTAAATTATCGGAGTTTGTAGTTGTCAGTTGTGTTATTTACCACGAAGTGTCCTCAGTAATGCCTCGTCCGATCGGTTTCAAATTCAAGTTATTTCTCTTAACAGGTTGCCGTCAAGAATATTCTTACCTAATGACCCAGGTTAACTACTGAGGTCAACTACTCTCTACTAGTACTCTCTAGTAGTACTCTAGTAGTACTCTAATAGTTAACACTCTAGTAGCACACTCTGGTACTACTCTCTAGCAGCAATATCTAGTAGCACTCTCTAGTATTACTCAAGTAGCACTCTCTAGTAGTACTCTAGTAGCACTCTTTAGTAGTTCTCTAGTAGCACACTCTAGTAGTTCTCTAGTAGCACTCTCTAGTATTACTCAAGTAGCACTCTCTAGTAGTTCTCTAATAGCACTCTCTAGTAGTTCTCTAGTAGCACTCTCTAGTAGTTCTCTAGTAGCACTCTCTAGTAGTTCTCTAGTAGCACTCTAGTAGTTCTCTAGTAGCACTCTCTAGTAGTTCTCTAGTAGCACTCTCTAGTAGTTCTCTAGTAGCACTCTCTAGTAGTTCTCTAGTAGCACTCTCTAGTAGTTCTCTAGTAATTCTCTATTAGCACTCTCTATTAGTACTCTAGTACACTCTGGTAGTACTCTCTAGCAGCAATCCTAGTAGCACTCTCCAGTAATACTCTAATAGTAGTCTCTAGTATCATTAACTAGTAATATTTTCTAGCAGCATTCTCTAGTAGCATTTTTTAGTAGCAATCTAGTAGTACTCTCTAGCAGCACTCTCTATTAGTACTTTAGTGGCACTCTTTAGTAGCACTCTCTATTAGTACTCTAGTGGCACTCCTTAGTAGCACTCTCTAGTAATACTCTAGTACCACTCCTTAGTAGCACCCTCTAGTAGTACTGTAGCAGCACTCTCTAACAGTACTCTCTAGTAGTGCTCCTTTCTAGGAGCACACTCTAGTAGTACTCTCTAGCAGCACACACTAGTAGTACTCTCTACTAGAAAACTCTAATAGTACTCTCTAGTAGTACTCTCTAGTAGTACTCTCTAACAGTACTCTCTAGTAGCACACTCTAGTAGTACTCTCTAGTAGTACTTTCTAGTAGTACTCTCTAACAGTACTCTCTAGTAGCACACTCTAGTAGTACTCTCTAGTAGCACACTCTAGTAGTACTCTCTAGTAGCACTCACTAGTAGCTCTCTAGAACTCTCTTATAGCGCTCTTTCTCACATCCAGTCTCTTTTCATTCATAACATCCACAATCATCTCTTTCTTATCATTCGCACAACATTCACGCACATTCAAATGTAGTGCCTAATAGGTAAAACTGGTCAATTAGCAAGTACTCATCTAAAATTAAGTCCTTTCTAAAATTTTCTCTTATACGTTTAAAGATATATTTTTTTCATTTATGTTAATGTAAAAATTTATAATTTTGCACTAAAAGAATCTTAGAAAACTTACCTAACCTTATTAAAACAAGCGCAATTTAATTTAGCCTAATCCAACTAAATATATTTTTGATACGTTTACAAAAATTTAATAATAAACAAACACAATTAATTTTTTTTTATTGGGTTCAGAATGATTTTTGCGAAATTATTGCATACATAAATTTTCGTTTGTCTTATATGGCAAGATGAGCGTTGCGATTTAAGCCAAAATCGCAAGTTTTACCTATTCGGCACGACACAAACATCCCACTTTGACGGTTTTCTTCTTAGTAAGTTATACGGGAAAAGGGGTTACTAGCCCATTGTTCCCGGCATTTTAGTTGACTTTTACAACACGCATGGCTTACGGAGGAAAGATTCTTATTCCACTTCCACATGGATATGAAAGGAAAAGCAATAAGAACAAGAACTATTAAGATAACATCAAAGAAAACTCAGATGAGTGTGTATACATAAACGTGTACATGTATGTGTAGTGTGTCCTAAGTGTAAGTAGAAGTAGCAAGACGTAGCTGAAATCTTGCATGTTTATAAGTTACCAACATTGCAAGCCCTTCTTTCACTTACATAAGTCATCAACATGGCAAGCACTTCCTTCACTTACATAAGTCATCAACATGGCAAGCACTTCCTTCACTTACATAAATCATCAACATGGCAAGCACTTCTTTCACTTACATAAATCATCAACATGGCAAGCACTTCCTTCACTTACATAAGTCATCAACATAGCAAGCACTTCCTTCACTTACATAAGTCATCAACATGGCAAGCACTTCCTTCACTTACATAAGTCATCAACATGGCAAGCACTTCTTTCACTTACATAAATCATCAACATGGCAAGCACTTCCTTCACTTACATAAGTCATCAACATAGCAAGCACTTCCTTCACTTACATAAATCATCAACATGGCAAGCACTTCTTTCACTTACATAAATCATCAACATGGCAAGCACTTCCTTCACTTACATAAGTCATCAACATATCAAGTACTTCCTTCACTTACATAAGTCATCAACATAGCAAGTACTTCCTTCACTTACATAAGTCATCAACATGGCAAGCACTTCCTTCACTTACATAAATCATCAACATAGCAAGCACTTCCTTCACTTACATAAGTCATCAACATAGCAAGCACTTCCTTCACTTACATAAGTCATCAACATAGCAAGCACTTCCTTCACTTACATAAGTCATCAACATAGCAAGTACTTCCTTCACTTACATAAGTCATCAACATAGCAAGCACTTCCTTCACTTACATAAGTCATCAACATAGCAAGTACTTCCTTCACTTACATAAGTCATCAACATAGCAAGCACTTCCTTCACTTACATAAGTCATCAACATAGCAAGCACTTCTTTCACTTACATAAGTCATCAACATGGCAAGCACTTCCTTCACTTCAGACGTTCATCAAAACTTCGTTCGATATTCAACTAATTAAGAACCTTTGATGTAGAGACAAATCTTGTTATATATTTAAAACGAATAAATTAATTTAGATCGAGTATATTAGTACTCCAGGTGAGTATATTAGTACTCCAGGTGAGTATTAGTACTCCAGGTAAGTATATTAGTACTCTAGGTGAGTGTATTAGTACTCCAGGTGAGTATTAGTACTCCAGGTAAGTATATTAGTACTCTAGGTGAGTGTATTAGTACTCCAGGTGAGTATTAGTACTCCAGGTGAGTATATTAGTACTCTAGGTGAATATATTAGTACTCCAGGTGAATATATTAGTACTCCAGGTGAGTATATTAGTACTCCAGGTGAGTATATTAGTACTCTAGGTGAATATATTAGTACTCCAGGTGAGTATATTAGTACTCTTGGTGAGTGTATTAGTACTCCAGGGGAGTGTATTAGTACTCCAGGTGAGTATATTAGTACTCCTGCCGCGGGTCTTAGTGATTTGATGACCCGCCACTGGAACTTTTGGTCCTCTGACCGAGGCCTTCCGCTGGCTTACTGGTCCACCCCCTTAAAAATTAAGGTTATAATAATAACTATACATTTGAACTCATCTCGAGGGATGATAAGTGCATGATGCAGGAAGGTATACAAGAAGCAGCCATGAATGTTGAGTGGTTGGAGGTGAATGTTAGTGAATGTTGAGTTTGGGAGGTGGAGATAATGTTGAGTGGTGGGAGGTGAATGTTGAGTGGTGGGAGGTGAATGTTGAGTGGTGGGAGGTGAATGTTGAGTGGTGGGAGGTGAATGTTGAGTGGTGGGAGGTGAATGTTGAGTGGTGGGAGGTGAATGTTGAGTGGTGGGAGGTGAATGTTGAGTGGTGGGAGGTGAATGTTGAGTGGTGGGAGGTGAATGTTGAGTGGTGGGAGGTGAATGTTGAGTGGTGGGAGGTGAATGTTGAGTGGTGGGAGGTGAATGTTGAGTGGTGGGAGGTGAATGTTGAGTGGTGGGAGGTGAATGTTGAGTGGTGGGAGGTGAATGTTGAGTGGTGGGAGGTGAATGTTGAGTGGTGGGAGGTGAATGTTGAGTGGTGGGAGGTGAATGTTGAGTGGTGGGAGGTGAATGTTGAGTGGTGGGAGGTGAATGTTGAGTGGTGGGAGGTGAATGTGAGTGTGGGAGATGATGTTACGTGTCATTGTCCAGAGATGATGATGAAAATGTTGATATTACGCTGTCTCATTGTCCACGAGTATGATGATGAACAATGTTGATAAATATGAACATAATACTGATAACAAAACAAAGAGAGAAGAAGAAGAGAGAAGAGTGAGAGAGAGAGAGAGAGAGAGAGAGAGAGAGAGAGAGAGAGAGAGAGAGAGAGAGAGAGAGAGAGAGAGAGAGAGAGAAGAGAGAGAGAGAGAGAGAGAGAGAGAGAGAGAGAGAGAGAGAGAGAGAGAGAGAGAGAGAGAGAGATAGAGATATAAAAAGAGAGAGAGAGAGAGAGAGAGAGAGAGAGAGAGAGAGAGAGAGAGAGAGAGAGAGAGATAGAGAGAGAGAGAGAGAGAGAGAGAGAGAGAGAAAAGAAAAAGCGAGAGAACAAACTAGCTACCACAAAAGAATCATTTGTCTCGTTTTGCCCTTACGGAGAGAAACAAAAGGCAGGTATGTGTGTGTACTCACCTAGTTGTGGTTGCAGGGGTCGAGTCACAGCTCCTGGCCACGCCTCTTCACTGGCCGCTACTGGGTCACTTTCCCTGCGCCATGAGCTTTATCATACCTCTTCTTAAAGCTATATATGGAGCCTGCCTCCACTACATCACTTCCTAAACTATTCCACTTCCCGACCACTCTGTGACTGAAGAAATACTTCCTAACATCTATGTGATTCATCTGAGTCTTCAACTTCCAACTGTGTCCCCTTGTTGCTGTGTCCCATCTCTGGAACATTCTGTCTCTGTCCACTTTGTCAATTCCTCTCAGTATCTTATATGTTATCATGGCGTCCCCTGTCTCTCCTGTCCTCCAGTGTCGTCAGGTCGATTTCCCTTAACCTCTCCTCGTAGGACATACCCCTTAGCTCCGGGACTAGTCTTGTTGCAAACCTTTGCACTTTCTCGAGCTTCTTCACGTGCTTGGCTAGGTGTGGGTTCCAAACTGGTGCTGCATACTCCAGTATGGGACTAACGTACACAATATACAGGGTCCTGAACGATTCTTTATTAAGATGTCGGAATGCTGTTCTTAGGTTTGCTAGGCGCCCATATGCTGCAGCAGTTATTTGGTTGATGTGCGCCTCAGGAGATGTGTCCGGTGTTATACTCACCCCAAGATCCTTTTCCTTGAGTGAGGTTTGCAGTCTCTGGCCCCCTAGATTGTACTCCGTCTGTGGTCTTCTTTTCCCTTCCCCAATCTTCATGACTTTGCATTTGGTGCTGTTGAACTCCAGGAGCCAGTTGCTGGACCACGCCTGCAGCCTGTCCAGATCCCTTTGTAGTTCTGCCTGGTCCTCGTCCGATTGAATTCTTCTCATCAACTTCACATCATCTGCAAACAGGGACACTTTGGAGTCTATTCCTTCCGTCATGTCGTTCACAAATACCAGAAACAGCACCGGTCCTAAGACTGACCCTGTTAAACCCCGCTCGTTACAGGCGCCCACTCTGACACCTCGCCAAGCACCCCTCTTTCTCTCTTGTCTTACTGCTATCACCCTGTAATAGAACTCCAGTAGGTTTGTGACACAGGATTTTCCATCCCTGAACCGGTGCTGGCTGTCGTTGATAAGCTCGTTCTTTTCTAGGTGTTCCACCACTCTTCTCCTGATAATCTTCTCCATGACCTTGCATACTATACATGTCAGTGACACTGGTCTATAGTTTAATGCTTCATGTCTGTTTCCTTTTTTAAAAAATGGGACTACATTTATTGTCTTCCATACCTCAGGTAGTCCCCCTATTTCGATAGATGTGTTGAAGATTTTCGTTAGTAGTACGTATAGCTCCTCTGCTTCCTCTCTCAGAACCCATGGAGAGATGTTATCCGGCCCCATCGCCTTTGAGGTATCTAACTCGCTTAGTAGCCTCTTCACTTCTTCCTCGGTTGTGTGTATTGTGTCCAACACAATACATACCGTCTTTCTGGAGTACCTTCTGTCTCCATTGTGAACACTTTGAATATCATGTTCAGCTCCTCACATACTTCACGGTCATTTCGTGTGATCTCTCCTCCTTCCTTCCTCAGCCTGATTACCTGGTCCTTGACTGTTGTTTTCCTCCTGATGTGGCTGTACACCATCGGGTCAGATTTGGCTTTCGCTGCTGTCATTTTCGTATTGCTGTTGGGCCTCCCTTTTTACCTGTGCATGTTCATTCCTGGCTCTACGGCTGCTCTCCTTATTCTCCTGGGTCCTTTGCCTTCTATACTTTTTCCATTCTCTAGAACACTTGGTTTTGGCCTCCCTGCACCTTTGGGTGAACCAAGGGCTCATCCTGGCTTTCTCGTTATTTATGTTACCCTTCGGTACAAACCTCTCCTCAGCTTCCTTGCATATTGTTGTTACATATTCCATCATCTCATTTACTGACTTTCCTGCCAGTGCTCTGTCCCACTGAACCACGTGAAGGAAATTCTTCATGCCTGCATAGTTCTCTTTCTTGTAGTTTGGCTTCATTCGTCCTGCCCTTCGTGCTTCCCTCTCCACTTGTAACTCTACTATGTATTTGAAGCTCAGAACCAGGTGATCACTGGCTCCGAGGGTCTTTCGTACATGATGTCCTCAATATCTGCACTACTCAAGGTGAATACTAGGTCCAGTCTTGGTGGTTCATCCTCTCTTTTCTCTCTGGTAGTGTCCCTTATGTGTTGGTACATGAGGTTTTCCAGTACCACCTTCATCATCTTAGCCCTCCACGTTTCCGGGCCCCCACATGGCTCCAGGTTCTCCAAGTCTATTTCCTTGTGGTTGAAGTCACCCATAATCAGCAGCTTTGCCCTGCTCACGTGAGCCCTTCTGGCCACTTCCGCCAGTGTGTCAACCATCGCTCTATTGCTCTCATCATACTCTTGCCTTGGCCTCCTGCTGTTCTGTGGTGGGTTATACATCACTGCAATTACCACCTTGGGACCTCCAGACTGAAGTGTTCCTATTGTGTAATCTCTTGCTTCTCCTCTGTCTTCCCTCTCAAGCTCATCAAAATCCCTTTGTTTTTTGATGAGCAGTGCTACTCCTCCACCCCCTCTGTTCCCTCAGTCTTTCCTCAGGATCTGATATCCCTTTGGAAAGATGGCATCTGTTATCATTCCTATGAGCTTGGTTTTTGTGAGAGCTATGATGTCCAGTGATGCCTCTTTGATTCTTTCGTGCCGCTCCTCCCACTTATTCGTTATTCCATCAGTGTTGGTGTACCATACCTTCAGTTTCCTCTCCAACACTGTGTTCTGGGGGGTCTGTGAGGATGGGCAACCTGGAAGTGTGCTGTGGGGTTCTACAGCGTACTGTGGGGTGGGGATGTGTGTACTGTGGTTTGTGTTGGGATAGCGTGTTTTATTGTAGGATTCTTTGGGTGGTTCTGTGTGTGCTTGCGCTTGTTGCTCTGCCCTGCTCTGGTTGTCCTCTGCTGATTCTGTCCTTGTCTCTCTTCCTAGCCCCTTTTGCCTCTGTGTCCTCTCCCTCAGCTATTGTCGTCCTGTTTTTGTTCTGTCTCGGTCTAGGAACACCCTCTTGTATGTTGACAATTCCTTCAGCCATGGTTTCTCTTTCAGGATCATGTTTCGCATTGTTTCTGTCTTGAAAATCAGCTTGACCGGTCAATGTCTTCCCTTCAAGTACCCCCCTATTCTCTGAAAATCTATTATCTCAGTCATGTCCTCCTCACCTATTTCTTTGATGATGTTTTCAATCTCCTGTTTTTCTTCCTGCCGTCTTTCATTGTGTGTCCTCCCCTCGTTCCCTTAAAGCCCATGAATAAACACTGATTTTCCCCTCTCCTCCTCCCATTGCCTTTCCATTTGTGTCTCAGGGTCCTGTTTGTACATGGCCGTTGTCTTCCTTATTCTTTCCTGTAGCTGTTGGTGGTATGGTCGTGCGTCTGCCTGTGACCTATCCCCCTCTCCACCTTCTCCCCCTCCTCTACTACTATCCCTACTCCAAACTGCTCTCCCCTTTCTTTCCTCAGCCCTGCTTCGTGGGCTGATAGGGCCTTAGCGTAAGTTTTGTTTCCTTCCTTTCCATTTGACTCCTCGTTCAGTAGGGGTGTACCAGCTTCAGATGCTATGTCTCCTCTGGGCAATAGCCCTGTAACTCGCTTCAGCCTATTTACCTCATATTCTAGGGCCCTTATCCTGGCTTCTGCAGTTTCGACTTGTGACTCCCATTTCTTCTCCTCCTGCTGCTAAGATGTCTTCTTTATCTTTGCATTGTGTCCTCCTGAACCATTGATTTTAGAGCCTGGACAGTTGTTTCTAAAAACTGGACAATCACTTCTAGAAACTGGACAATTATTTCTAGAAACTGGACAAATACCTCTAGAAACTGGACAATTGTTTCTAGAAACTTGGCAATTGTTTCTAGAAACTGGACAGTTGTTCCTAGAAACTTGGCAATTGTTTCTAGAAACTGAGCAATTCTTCCTAGAAACTGGAAAATCGATCCTAGAAACTGGACAATTGTTTCTAGAAACTGGGCAATTGTTTCTAAAAACTGGACAATTTTTCTATAAACTGGACAATTGTTTCAAGAAATTGGGCAATTGTATCTAGAAAGAGGGAAATTTATTTTAGAGCCTTAACCATTGTTTCTAGAGCTTGAACCATTGTTTCTAGAGCTTGAATCACTGTTTCTAGAGCTTGAATCACTGTGTCTAGAGCTTGAATCACTGTTTCTAGAGCTTGAACCATTGTTTCTAGAGCTTGAACCATTGTTTCTAGAGCTTGAACCATTGTTTCTACAGCTTGAACCATTGTTTCTAGAGCTTGAACCATTGTTTCTAGAGCTTGAATCACTGTGTCTAGAGCTTGAATCACTGTTTCTAGAGCTTGAACCATTGTTTCTAGAACTTGAATCACTGTTTCTAGAGCTTGAACCATTGTTTCTAAAGCTTGAACCATTGTTTCTAGAGCTTGAACCATTGTTTCTAGAGTTTGAACCATTGTTTCTAGAGCTTGAACCATTGTTTCTAGAGCTTGAATCACTGTTTCTAGAGCTTGAACCATTGTTTCTAGAGCTTGAACTATTGTTTCTAGAACTTGAATCATTGTTTCTGGAGCTTGAATCATTGTTTCTAGAGCTTGAACCATTGTTTCTAGAGCTTAAATCACTGTTTCTAGAGTTTCAACTATTGTTTCTAGAGCTTGAACCATTATATCTATAGCTTGAACCATTGTTTCTAGAGCTTGAACCATTGTTTCTAGAGCTTGAACCATTGTTTCTAGAGCTTGAACCATTGTTTCAAGATCTTGAACCATTGTTTCTAGAGCTTCTATCACTGTGTCTAGAGCTTGAACCATTGTTTCTAGAGCTTGAATCACTGTGTCTAGAGATTGAACCATTGTTTCTAGAGCTTGAATCACTGTTTCTAGAGCTTGAACCATTGTTTCTAGAGCTTGAACCATTGTTTCTAGAGCTTGAACCATTGTTTCTAGAGCTTGAATCACTGTGTCTAGAGCTTGAACCACTGTTTCTAGAGCTTGAACCACTGCTTCTAGAGCTTGAACCATTGTTTCTAGAGCTTGAACTATTGTTTCTAGAACTTGAATCATTGTTTCTGGAGCTTGAATCATTGTTTCTAGAGCTTAAATCACTGTTTCTAGAGTTTCAACCATTGTTTCTAGAGCTTGAACCATTGTTTCTAGAGCTTAAATCACTGTTTCTAGAGTTTCAACCATTGTTTCTAGAGCTTGAACCATTATATCTAGAGCTTGAACCATTGTTTCTAGAGCTTGAACCATTGTTTCTAGAGCTTGAATCATTGTTTCTAGAGCTTGAATCACTGTTTCTAGAGCTTGAACCATTGTTTCTAGAGCTTGAACCATTGTTTCTAGAGCTTGAATCATTGTTTCTAGAGCTTGAATCACTGTTTCTAGAGTTTCAACCATTGTTTCTAGAGCTTCAACTATTGTTTCTAGAGCTTGAACCATTGTTTCTAGAGCTTGAACCATTGTTTCTTGAGCTTCAACCATTGTTTCTAGAGCTTCAACCATTGTTTCTAGAGCTTCAACTATTGTTTCTAGAGCTTGAATCACTGTTTCTAGAGCTTGAACCACTGCTTCTAGAGCTTGAACCATTGTTTCTAGAGCTTGAACTATTGTTTCTAGAACTTGAGTCATTGTTTCTGGAGCTTGAATCATTGTTTCTAGAGCTTGAACCATTGTTTCTAGAGCTTAAATCACTGTTTCTAGAGTTTCAACCATTGTTTCTAGAGCTTGAACCATTGTTTCTTGAGCTTCAACCATTGTTTCTAGAGCTTCAACCATTGTTTCTAGAGCTTCAACCATTGTTTCTAGAGCTTCAACCATTGTTTCTAGAGCTTCAACCATTGTTTCTAGAGGCTAAACATTGTTTCTAGAAGCTAAACATTGTTTCTAGAGGCTAAACATTGTTTCTAGAGGCTAAACATTGTTTCTAGAGGCTAAACATTGTTTCTAGAGGCTAAACATTGTTTCTAGAGGCTAAACATTGTTTCTAGAGACTAAACATTGTTTCTAGAGGCTAAACATTGTTTCTAGAGACTAAACATTGTTTCTAGAGACTAAACATTGTTTCTAGAGGCTAAACATTGTTTCTAGAGGCTAAACATTGTTTCTAGAGACTAAACATTGTTTCTAGAGGCTAAACATTGTTTCTAGAGGCTAAACATTGTTTCTAGAGACTAAACATTGTTTCTAGAGGCTAAACATTGCTTCTAGAGGCTAAACATTGTTTCTAGAGACTAAACATTGTTTCTAGAGGCTAAACATTGTTTCTAGAGACTAAACATTGTTTCTAGAGGCTAAACATTGTTTCTAGAGGCTAAACATTGTTGCCATTAACACTTCATCAATTCCCAAACTCTAATTTCACCACAAACAAAAATTTCAATTTGTCTCCCCTAAAAATAATTCCGCAGTACAAAACTGAATTTTTCTTTGTATCAGTCGTTTTTATCTGCATATTTACAATGTGTTCAAGGTGGGTTGCTGTACTGGGTTTCAAACCTATCTACCACTCAGAAGACCATTACGGCGGCATGTCACCTGTTCACCACCAGTCAAGAACACTTTAATTCCTTGAAAAACAAAGAAGACATTGGGTTTAAAGTTAATTTTAAGTGCATTGATAAATTAGACACGTGTGCAGCACTTGGGTATCTTGGCTGAGGAAACGCCATGTAGTGGCTTCATCAGTCATATTCAAAGAAGAATGGTGAAGATCAGAAGGAGTTTGAGGTAATCAGTCCCTCAGCCTGGAACTGATGTAATCAGTCCATCAATCTAGAAAAGAAAACAACATATGCGCGAAGTGGCTTATATACTGTAGACAGGTGAGGTGCAGTAGTCGTAGGCGGTGTCACAGTGGACAAATCCACATGTGGAAGTAGGTCATGACTGTAGGTTAGGCAAGTGAAGAATTCCCTGCATTAAAATCCCAAGATGTTGCTGTATCCGACTGGAATGTGGATAAATGGTTCAGAGAACCGATATGTTGATAAATTAGACACATGTGCAACACTTGGGTAACTTTATTCAGGAAACGTTTCGCCACACAGTGGCTTCATCAGTCCATACAAAGAAGAATGGTGAAAATGAGAAAGAGTTTGAGGTAATCAGTCCCTCAGCCTGGAGTCGATGTAATCAGTCCATCAGTCTTATCAAGATTGGTGGACTG
This sequence comes from Cherax destructor, assembly GCA_009830355.1. Lineage (NCBI taxonomy): Eukaryota > Metazoa > Arthropoda > Malacostraca > Decapoda > Parastacidae > Cherax > Cherax destructor. The sequence goes on from WNWK01009731.1 coordinate 65,616, forward strand.
ATTAGTTAGGCAGGAACGCCCCTCGTGAATCCATGAGTATCATTAATCAAACTATGCTTATCAAGATGACTTCTTATAATATCAGCTATAATTGACTCCAGTAATTTGCCTACAATTGAGGTCAGGCTTATTGGGCTGTAATTTGACGGTAGTGACTTGTCCCCTGCTTTAAAAATAAGAATTACATTGGCCATCTTCCACTTATCAGACACTACACCTGTTTGAAGAGATATATTAAAAATATTAGTCAATGGTTCACAAAGTTCCATTTTGCTCATCAAGGTCCGGGGATTTATTTGGCTTCAATCGGTCTATCTGTTTGATAAGCATATCGCTAGTGACTGTGATATTACATAATTTATCTTCTTCAGGCCTACTATAAAAATTTATTATTTGGATATTGTTAGTGTCTTCCTGTGTGAAAACAGAGAAGAAATAATTAAAAATCGAATAAATTTCATTCTCCTTGTCAGTGAGATGACCAGAGTTATTTTTAATGACACCTATCTTTTCTCTAACTTAACATAAGAAAGTAAGGACACTTCAGTAGGCCTCTTGGCCCATATTGGGCAGGTCCTTCACAAATCCATCCCACTAACCTGGAAAAAAACTTTTCTGATTAGTTTTCGAATCCCTAGCAACTTTAATTTCATAGTCCTGTTTAGCTTTTCTAATCCCCTTTTTAACCTCCCTTTTACTGTGAATATATTGATTCACGTTGCTCAGTGGTGACCTGTACCTTGCTCAGTGGTGACCTGTACCTTGCTCAGTGGTGACCTGTACCTTGCTCAGTGGTGACCTGTACCTTGCTCAGTGGTGACCTGTACCTTGCTCAGTGGTGACCTGTACCTTGCTCAGTGGTGACCTGTACCTTGCTCAGTGGTGACCTGTACCTTGCTCAGTGGTGACCTGTACCTTGCTCAGTGGTGATCTGTACCTTGCTCAGTGGTGACCTGTACCTTGCTCAGTGGTGATCTGTACTTTGCTCAGTGGTGACCTGTACCTTGCTCAGTGGTGACCTGTACCTTGCTCTGTGAGGACCTGTCTAGTGTACTGTCTGTGAATCTGAACCAAGATGTCATCCAGTGAACAATTTTACCAGCAGCTTAAGGAGCTTAGGGTGGCTAAGCTCGAGATACGGTGATTGACGGAAGAAAACAAGAGGATTCGTAGTGATATTACCCCCTGTTGAGTCCTCAGGTCAGGAGGAAAACCTGGACAGTGGCCAGGCAACCTGGACAGTGGCCAGGCAACCTGGACAGTGGCCAGGCAACCTGGACAGTGGCCAGGCAACCTGGACAGTGGCCAGGCAACCTGGACAGTGGCCAGGCAACCTGGACAGTGGCCAGGCAACCTGGACAGTGGCCAGGCAACCTGGACAGTGGCCAGGCAACCTGGACAGCGGCCAGGCAACCTGGACAGTGGCCAGGCAACCTGGAACGAAGCTGAGGATCAAGAAGACGGACCAACTGGCAGAAACAACGAAGAACCAGAAGACTACTGTCGAAACTTTGAACCAATTTTCTGTGCTGCTCGATGAATGTGGGTTGTGTACTGGGAACGTCACAACGAGCACCAAGGAAGTAATGGCAGACGAGGGTGAGTTGACATCCCTTGAAACCCCAACGAAGACCATTCCAATGAAGGCCATCCAAACGAAGACCATCGAGAACGTCACGACAAACTCTGCCAGTGGAAACAGTCAGGTTAAGTTTATGGATAGGGCTTTTTGTCTTAGAGATAGGTATAGGAGGCAAAGGGTGTGTTTTCCTGGGGCTGGGCTGGAGGATATTGATAGTCATCTAGACGACATCATAAAAGGTAATGGAAGCAATCCTATTATCTGCCTCAGTGCAAGAGGCAACGATGTTGGCAGACGTAGGAGTGAAGACCTGATAAGCAGATATAGGACAGCAATAGAGATAATTAGGAAGAAGGGTGGAAACCCTGTGATATATGAAATTTTGCCGAGGAGAGGAATTGGAAATGAATGGTTGTCCAGGGCAATTGGTGTCAATTGCTGGTTGGACAAACACTGTAAAGAAAATGCAGTAACATTCATAGACAATTGGGACCTCTTCTACGGCAAAAATGACATGAATACCAGGGATGGGGTTCACTTATCTAGGTTTGGGGTGGGGGCACTGTCCAATGCCCTGGAAGGAGCTGTTAGGTCTTCAAACTAGAAATAGGTAATTGTATGGTTTTTTGTGGGAAAGCAATGAATTCTCACCTAATGCCACTGGAAAGCCAGTGGCATTAGGTGATAAGGACAGTAACAGGGATAGTGGAGGAACAGAATTGAGCAGGAAGAGAAAAGGGAAGGAAGGGTTTCTAAATTTATATTATAGTTGCAAGTGGGGGTAACATTGATGTATTTGCCATAACTGAGACGTGGTTTATTATGAAAAAATGGGACATGCCTGCTGAATGCCACATTCAAGGTTTTAAATTGTTCCAAGTAGACAGAAGTATTGGGAAGGGGGTGGGGTGGCACTGTATGTCTGAGATCGCTTGAATTGTTGCATATTAACGGGTATAAAGTCTGAAATAACACAGAGTCTGTCTAGGTAGAATTTTCAGAGGGTACGAAAAATTTATTTTAGACATGATATACCGTCCCTTAAACTCGGATAGGGACCAAGAAAGACTACTGTGGGGGGGGGGGAAATTGTTAGGGCCACAAGGCACAATAAAGTAGTAATTCTAGGTGACTTCAACTTTAGTCAAACTGATTGGAATTCCTAGGCTGGGAATTTAAAGTCTAACGACTTCTTAGAGGTAGTTCAGGATTTTTTTTTTAAAGCAATTTGTTACAGAACCTACAAGGGGAAATAACCTACTTGACTTGGTTCTGGCAAACGAGGAAACCCTTGTTAATAATTTAGAAATTTCAGAGGAACTTGGTACAAGCGACCACAAATCAATTACCTTTAGCATTGAATGGAAATATGATAGTAGGGATAACTTAGAAACGGTCCCAGATTTTCGCTTAGCAGATTACAACGGGTTTAAAGAAAACCTGTCATCTGTGGACTGGGGTAACGAAAAGTGCTATCAATATGACAGCTTTTTAAATACTATATATGTTGCTCAAAAAACATTTATTCCTTATAAAGAAATTAGATCAAATAAAAATGACCCGAAATGGATGAATAATAGGCTCAAATGTCTTTTAGAGCAGAAAGGAATTTATATGCACATCAAAAGAGGTGAGGGTCATCTTATGGATCAATATATTGACATTAAGAGGGAGGTTAAAAAATGGATAAGAAAAGCCAAACGGGACTACGAAATTAAAGTTACTAGGGATTCGAAAACTAACCCAAAAAGTTTTTTCCAGGTTTATAGAACAAGTTAGAAAAAAGATAGGTCCCCTTAAAATAACTCGGGGCATCTTACTGACAAGGAGAATGAAATGTGCTCGAGTTTTAATAATTATTTTCTTTCGGTTTTCACACAGGAAGACATTAATAATATCCCAGTAATTGATGTTTATAGTAGGTCTGAAGAAGATAAATTATGTAATATCACAGTCACTAGCGATATGGTAATGAAACAAGTAGACGGACTGAAACAAAATAAATCCCCTGATGAACTTTTTCTAGAGCTTTTAAGGAGTGCAAAATGGAAATTTGTGAACCATTATCTAACATTTTTAATATATCTCTTCAAACAGGTGTAGTGTTTGATATGTGCAAGATGGCCAATGTAATTTTATATTTTGAAATCAGGGGACAAGTCGTTACCGTCAAATTACCGGCCACTAAGCCTGGCCTCAACTGTAGGCAAATTACTAGTCAATTATAGGTGATATTATAAGAAGTCATCTAGATAACCATAATTTGATTAATGATACTCAGCATGGATTCACGAGGGGGCGTTCTTGCCTAAATAACTTTTTTCAGTAAAGCTTTTGAAGCTGTTGATCACGATAAAGAATTTGATATTGTTTATTTGGATTTTAGTAAGGCTTTTGATGGAGTACCGCACCAGAGGCAGTTAAAGAAAGTGGCAGCACATGGCAGTGTGTATAAATGGGGTAAAATCTGAGTGGGGATCTATAACAAGTGGCGTTCCATAGGCCCATTGTTGTTTATAATATCTATCAATGACGATGAAAATTAGACACATGCAACAGTTGGGTAATAATTGGAAGACAAGAACTATACACAAAAAATGAGATAATCAGTCCCTCAGCCTTGTAGTTGTTGTGAAGAGCACCGTAGTCGTAAAGATTCTGAACCACAGGCAAGAAGGCTGGCGCTTATATACTGGCGTCAGGTGGAAAAGAACAGGTAGCAGACGAGGGCATAGTCACTGGTAGGCGGGATTTCCCAGTGGAAGTAGGTCATACCCAAGGTATGACCTAGAAGTAGAAGCAGCCGTGAAGAAGGTTGTGTAGATGTCCTCTGAACCAAGATTCCATGATGTTGGAGTGTCAGACAAGTTGTACTCTTCACGACTACGGTGTTCTTAACACCAACTCCAAGACCGAGAGACTGATTACCTCATCTTTTGTATATAGTTTTTCTGTCTTCCAATCATGTTCTTGAATTTGCATTGATAAAGCCACTGGATGGCGAAACGTTTGTGATAGTGATGGTGGTTGTGATGGTGGTGGATGCAAGTGATTGTAGTTGTGATAGTGATGGTTATGACGGAGGTTGCAACAGTGGTGGTTGTGAAAGTGGATTTGGTTGTAATAGTGATGCTGGTTGTGAGAGTGATGGTGCTTGTTACAGTGATGATGGTTATAGAAATGGTGGTTGCTATAGTGATTGTTATAGTGGTGATGGTTGTTATAGTGATGTTTGATATAGTGGTGGTGGTTATGGTGGTGGTGGTTATAGTGGTGTTGGTTATAGTGGTGGTGATGGCTGTTATAGTGGTGGTTGTGGGTGTTATACCACTATAACACCCACAACCACCACTATATAGTGGTAGTGGTTGTCATAGTCGTGGAGGTTGTTATAGTGGTGGTGGTTCTTATAGTGGTGGTGGCTGTTATAGGGGTTGTGGTTGCTATAGTGGTGGTGGTTGTTATAGTGGTGGTAGTAGTTGTTATAGTGGTGGTAGTAATTCTTATAGTGGTGGTTGTTATAGTTGTGGTGGTTGTTATAGTGGAGGTAGTAGTTATAGTGGTGGTGGTTGTTATAGTGGTGGTAGTTGTTATAGTGGTGGTGGTTGCTATAGCAGGGGAACATTATGGGCTTTGGCTGGAAAACAATATAATTTTCCCGAGACCGCCATTACTTCCGGTGTTGTCTACAGCACTGTTGAAAGTTCTGGTGCTGTCTGCAGCACTGTTGAAGGTTCTGGTGCTGTCTCCATCACTGCTGAAGGTTCTGGTACTATTTCCAGCACTGCTGAAGGTTCTGGTACGGTCTCCAGCACTGCTGAAGGTTCTGGTGCTTTCTCCAGCACTGTTGAAGGTTCTGGTAATGTCTCCAGCACTGCTAAAGGTTCTGGTACTGTCTCCAGCACTGCTAAAAGTTCTGGTACTGTCTGCAGCACTGCTGAAGATTCTGGTACTGTCTGCAGCACTGCTGAAGGTTCTGGTACTGTCCCAAGCACTTCTGAAGGGTCTGGTACTGTCTTCCGCACTGCTGCAGGTTCTGGTGTTGTCTTCAGCACTGCTAAAGGTTCTGGTACTGTCTCCAGCACTGCTAAAGGTTCTGGTACTGTCTGCAGCACTGCTGAAGATTCTGGTACTGTCTGCAGCACTGCTGAAGGTTCTGGTACTGTCCCAAGCACTTCTGAAGGGTCTGGTACTGTCTTCAGCACTGCTGCAGGTTCTGGTGTTGTCTTCAGCACTGCTGAAGGTTCTGGTACTGTTTCCAGTACGGCTACAGGTTCTGGTGCTGTCTGCAGCACTACTGACGGTTCTGATACTGTCTTCAGTACTTCTGAAGGTTCTGGTGCTGTCTCCAGCATTGCTGAAGGTTCTGGTGCTGTCTCCAGCACTGATGAAGGTTCTGGTACTGTCTCCAGTACTGCTACAGGTTCTGGTGCTGTCTCCAGCACTGCTACAGGTTCTGGTGCTGTCTCCAGCACTGCTACAGGTTCTGGTGCTGTCTCCAGCACTGCTGAAAGTTTTGGTACTGTCTCCAGCACTGCTGAAGGTTCTGGTACTGTCTCTAGCACTGCTGAAGGTTCTGGTACTGTCTCTAGCACTGCTGAAGGTTCTGATGCTGTCTGCAGCACTACTGAAGGTTGTGGTACTCTGCAGCACTGTTGAAGGGTCTGGTACTGTCTCCAGCACTGCTGAAGGTTCTGGTACTGTCTCCAGCACTGCTGAAGGTTCTGATGCTGTCTGCAGCACTACTGAAGGTTGTGGTACTCTTCAGCACTGTTGAAGGGTCTGGTACTGTCTCCAGTACTGCTGCAGGTTCTGGTGTTGTCTTCAGCACTGCTGAAAGTACTGGTGTTGTCTCCAGCACTTCTGAAGGTTCTTGTGCTGTCTCCAGCACTGCTGAAGATTCTAGTACTGTCTCCAGCACTGCTGAAGGTTCTGGTTCTATCTCCAGCACTGCTGAAGGTTCTGGTGTTGTTTTTAGCACTGCTGAAGATTCTGGTACTGTCTTCAGCACTGCTGAAGGTTCTGGTACTGTCTCCAGCACTGCTGAAGGTTCTGGTACTGTCTTCAGCACTGCTGAAGGTTCTAGTGCTGTCTCCAGCACTGATGAAGGTTCTGATGCTGTCTCCAGCACTGCTGAAGGTTCTGGTGCTGTCTCCAGCACTGCCGAAGGTTCTGGTACTGTCTTCAGCACTGCTGAAGGTTCTGGTAAAGTCTCCAGCACTGCTGAAGGTTCTGGTACTGTCTTCAGCACTGCTGAAGGTTCTGGTACTCTGCAACACTGTTGAAGGTTCTGGTACTGTATCCAGTACTGCTTAAGGTTCTGGTACTGTCTCCAGCACTGCTGAAGGTTCTGGTGCTGTTTCCAGCACTGCTGAAGATTCTGGTACTATTTCCAGCGCTGCTGAAGGTTCTGGTACTGTCTCCAGCATTGCTGAAGATTCTGGTACTGTTTCCAGCGCTGCTGAAGGTTATGGTACTGTCTCCAGCACTGCTGAAGGTTCTGGTAGTGTCTCCAGCACTGCTGAAGGTTCTGGTGCTGTGTGCAGCACTACTGAAGGTTCTGGTACTCTGCAGCACTGTTGAAGGTTCTGGTATTGTCTCCAGTACTGCTACAGGTTCTGGTACTGTCTTCAGCACTGATGATGGTTCTGGTACTGTCTCCAGTACTGCTACAGATTCTGGTACTGTCTTCAGCACTGCTGAAGGTTCTGGTACTGTCTCCAGCACTGCTGAAGTTTCTGGTACTGTCTGCAGCACTGCTGAAGGTTCTGGTGCTGTATGCAGCACTACTAAAGGTTCTGGTACTCTGCAGCACTGTTGAAGGTTCTGGTACTGTCTCCAGTACTGCTACAGGTTCTGGTACTGTCTTCAGCACTGCTGAAGATTTTGGTACTGTCTCCAGTACTGCTACAGGTTCTGGTACTGTCTTCAGCACTGCTGAATGTTCTTTTACTGTCTCCAGCACTGCTGAAAGTTCTGGTACTCTTCAGCACTGCTGAAAGTTCTGGTACTGTCTCCAGTACTGCTACAGGTTCTGGTACTGTCTTCAGCACTGCTGATGGTTTTAGTACTGTCTCCAGTACTGCTACAGGTTCTGATACTGTCTCGAGCACTGTTGAAGGTTCTGGTACTGTCTCCAGTACTGCTACAGGTTCTGGTACTGTCTTCAGCACTGCTGAAGGTTCTGGTACTGTATCCAGCACTGCTGAAGGTTCTGGTACTGTCTGCAGCACTGCTGAAGGTTCTGGTACTCTGCAGACACTGGTGAAGGTGCTGGTACTGTCTCCACTACTGCTACAGGTTCTGGTACTGTTTCCAGTACTGCTACAGGTTCTGGTACTGTTTCCAGTACTGCTACAGGTTCTGGTGTTGTTCCTCCAGTACTGATACAGGTTCTGGTGCTGTTCCTCCAGTACTGCTACAGGTTATGGTGCTGTTCCTCCAGCACTGCTACAGGTTATTGTGCTGTTTCTCCAATGCTGAAGTTTCTGGTGCTGTTCGTCCAACAACCCTGAAGGTTCTAGTTCTGTGTTTTTCCAGCACTGTTGAAGGTTCTCATGCAACTGACTGGCTCAGACTGTATGTGAACATAAGAAAACCAGCTGTTTTGATGATAGTGTTGTACCATGCAGCTGTTGTGCTGATGGTGTTGTACCATGCAGCTGTTTTGCTGATGGTGTTGTACCATGCAGCTGTTTTGCTGATGGTGTTGTACCATGAAGCTGTTTTGCTGATGGTGTTGTACCATGAAGCTGTTTTGCTGATGGTGTTGTACCATGCAGCTGTTGTGCTGATGGTGTTGTACCATGCAGCTGTTGTGCTGATGGTGTTGTACCATGCAGCTGTTGTGCTGATGGTGTTGTACCATGCAGCTGTTGTGCTGATGGTGTTGTACCATGCAGCTGTTGTGCTGATGGTGTTGTACCATGCAGCTGTTGTGCTGATGGTGTTGTACCATGCAGCTGTTACTGCCTCAGCTCTGTACTGAGTGACGTCACACCTTCAAGAATACTCCCATGAAGATGAAGATGAGTGAGCAGCTCCCATGCAAGATGAAAATGAGTGAGCAGCTCCCATGCAAGATGAAGATGAGTGAGCAGCTCCCATGCAAGATGAAGAAGATGAGTGAGCAGCTCCCATGCAAGATGAAGATGAGTGAGCAGCTCCCATGCAAGATGAAAATGAGTGAGCAGCTCCCATGCAAGATGAAGATGAGTGAGCAGCTCCCATGCAAGATGAAAACGAGTGAGAGCTCCCATGCAAGATGAAAATGAGTGAGCAGCTCCCATGCAAGATGAAGATGAGTGAGCAGCTCCCATGCAAGATGAAGATGAGTGAGCAGCTCCCATGCAAGATGAGTGAGCAGCTCCCATGTAAGATGAAGATGAGTGAGCAGCTCCCATGTAAGATGAAGATGAGTGAGCAGCTCCCATGTAAGATGAAAATGAGTGAGCAGCTCCCATGCAAGATGAAGATGA